>CAUJNA010003736.1:313898-346398 GCA_963377175.1 Effrenium voratum | reverse complement strand
TGCTCGGCCACCGGAAAACAAATACTCAGGCGCCACTTGACATATGGGTCTTCTTTTTTAGGGGAAGACCCCCCAAAAACAAGCAAGGAAGATGGCGGTTTGCCCTTGGTTTCCCTTTAGAACAGACATGGGGGCTTGATCAACTTTCCCTTCGGCCAGTTCTGACCATGGGTCACTTTTACCATAGTGGTTGAATTCCCAACCAATGGTCATCCCATGTAAAGGACCATGCGCTGAGAACCAGCTTGTCCGTGGCTCACATGGCTATGGATGTTAATCGGAGACCTCTGCAAAGCTGTTGGTGGACATAAATCCCCATAAAACTCATGCCCACCAAAGGGGCCCTAGTTAAAATCGCAATTTGGAAAACAGCCCCCACCTCCAGGTGATTTACAGTGGTGAACCCACACTCGTCAGATGTTGACTTGAGTGACTGACCCAAATGTCGCCCCTGCAAATGATTTGGCCTTTTTCATCTCATCCCAGGGGATTTTTTCATTCCCCCCCGAAAATGGTGTCCACTGAAACGATGGCCACTGGGTATGGGTCAAAATTAAGCCACCCGGGAACCGCAGGTTTTAGTCCAACTGTTCCCTTTGCCAGGGCAACCCATTTTGGGGTGACCCCTATTTTTGACAACCACAGCCTTCAAGATCCCAAAAGAAACGGCTCGGAACCCAACTGTTTGTGTGTTGTTCTTTTTTTATATGTATTATTAATATGTTTTAATATGTATTTATGTTTTTTCCCCGGAATCCAAACGTCAACCACTGGACTCGAGCGCCAAATGGCATCCCTCCGGACTCCAAAAGTCAACTCGAGCTGAACTCGAGCGCCCGGCAGAAGCCATCGGTATCCACAAGCGCAAGCCCGGCGCCTGGCGTGCCGCTTCGCAGCTTTCCCCGGGAAGCAGAACCAAAAAGAAAACCACAGTAGCACCGGGGTAGCAACCCATTTTGGTGGACTCAAAAGAAACCACAGTAGCAGAAGCAGAAAAAGAAAGAAAAAAAAAAAACAGCTGCAGCAAGCGGTCCCCAATTTTGAGAAATACTGCGGATGGCTACAACATCCCCTCGCACCACGAAATGAAACCATGGGTAAAGCCATAAGGCTTGTAGGTATTTGGTGGAGAATCGAATCATTCCCGGGGTCTGAACGGTGGTGCGAAATTGATTTTGTCCATCCACGGCAAGGCGTTCATCTTGAGATGGAGTGTGATGTGCTGCGGATTCTTTAGTACACATCATTTACATGAGGGGGGGTTGTGTCCGCCGATACTTTTGAGGGGTTCGCAACTTGAAATCAAAGCCAATTGAGTTCAAGTCATTCTGCATGGGGTAGCACAAAAAGTCTTTTCCACGGAAACTTTGCACGACACGCGTCCCAGCACAGGGCCCAAAACCGAGCATTTTTAGCGGCCAACTAGCGACTTTCAAACGCTCGCGAAAGCTGAGAGAAGGGCTTTGGCACAGGGTCCGTCTGTTCATTCCTCCAAGGTACACTTAAAAGAAGGGGTCCCCCTTTCTGGAAATCAGCCACAGGATGTATCATGGGGCAATCACAAAATGGACTGGGCAAAAGGGTGACCATTGGTGCAGCACATGGCCCTGCAGTACACAAATTGTCTGACCCGGACACAAGGCCCAGCCTTGACATGTGTCATGTCGAGCAAGAGCATGCCGCGACACTCAACGCTTCATGGCGAAATGTGGAGGCTGAAACCAACGTATATTTGGGTATGTGCAAAAATTCGGGTACCCTCAAAACAATAGCGTTCCGTTTTGTTCCCCTTTTTAAGACTCCCAAAAAGAATTACCCAAAAAACACTCGCACTCTGCGAGGTCTGCGGTCGTTGTATTTCGCTGTTGCCATGTTGGAGAGTCCCAGTGTCTGGGCGAATCGCTTTTGAGGATAATGTGAGTGTGGGTCAAAATTAAACCACTAGGGGACCGCAAGTTTTAGTCCATGTTTCCATTTACTAAGGTTCCATTTTGAAGTTACCCTATTTTCGACAACGACAGCCATGTCATGTTCCAATGATTTTGATTTCGGGGGGGGCAACATCTTAGCTATTTCCATGTCTGGCTTGCAGCAAGAAGATCTCTCTCTTCCATTGGCCATGAGTTTGAACTAGGAGCCCTTGGTGGACCTCAAAAAATCCATTGGGATTCAGAAGTGGTTTCAACTTTTCAGCAGCGGTTCCAAGTCGCTATAAAGGCTCATGGAAGATCTCACAGAATTTTTGTTCACCAACGCCTCATGGGTAACCTTCGCAGGGCCTTGAGCCTCCGGCCACCACCTCCCGGAAATCTCTTGCGCAAGTCTCTCACAATAATGGGTCCCAAACTAGGCGCGACGAGTTGAGGCATGTAAGCACTTCGGGATGTTAGGAACGTGCCAGGCAAAGTGCACATGTTGAAATCTGCGCTGCCATGAACAACATTCCTCTTCTCTCGACAGCAATTCGCACTGAGTCGAAGTTCTTTTCCCTTCACCACTGGAATATGCTCCGATACCTGCAATCAGTTCTGAAACTGCCAGTGCAATTCTACTGCGGGCTTGACCTCACTTCTTGTCAAAGCTCACGAACATCTTGGGGCGGCGGTTCGCCAGAAGAGAGCTGTCGAACTGGTCCAAGTGAGCCACGTCACCTTGGTGGGCATCGGCAGATCCTGACACCGTCTCCGTGGAGATGCTTGGGAAGAAGTGGTCGGAGTGAGCAGGAGCAGCCGCATCAGGGAAGAAGCCCGTGAAGCTGGATGCATGGCTGCACGCATGCGTGTGACCATCTGCAAGGCAAGTGGAGCTGCCATCATGGTGCTGGCCAGTGAGGTCCGCCAGCAGGTTGTTCAACGGCCCAGCAGACACAAGGCTGCAAGCCTGCGCTGACAGCACTGCGATCAAAGCTCGGCGTGCAAATGCCATGGCTTCTGGACTGGTGCGAGGAAACCCACAGCTACCAATTGCAATGCTGGGGCCAACCACAAATCACGCACTAATTACTTAGTCAAAGCATCGTGCCAGCATGCTCCCGTGGTTCTGGCGCACAACTCAGTTGATGTGCCATTGTGGGCATGGCTAAGCTGACAACTCAGCTAAGAATCACGTCAGCCAAACCACTGCCTGAACGCGTCCAAAATGCAACTCTGCAGTGGTTTCCCCGCCATCTCCGTGCTTGAAGGAGCGCGTTTCCGGATCTGTTGTATACGCATTGCAGCTCTGCGCTGCACCAGCCATCCTCCAAAACAACTAGCCGCTCGGGAGAAATTGGGTTTGCGCCACGTGCTCAAACACGCGAACATGCCAAACATGCCACACATGACTCGGAAGGATGGCTTGCAGCTAATTTCAGTCCAGCGCATGCGCTTTCAAACAAACAGCAACCACCTCGCCATTGAACTGCCTCCTGTAGAGAATTTCCTCTTAAGACATGCATTCACACTCGCTGGATCATATGTGAAATGCTCACTTCTTGTCAAAGCTCACGAACATCTTGGGGCGACGGTTCGCCAGAAGAGAGCTGTCAAACTGGTCCAAGTGAGCCACGTCACCTTGGTGGGCATCGGCAGATCCTGACACCGTCTCCGTGGAGATGCTTGGGAAGAAGTGGTCGGAGTGAGCAGGAGCAGCCGCATCAGGGAAGAAGCCCGTGAAGCTGGATGCGTGGCTGCACGCATGCGTGTGACCATCTGCAAGGCAAGTGGAGCTGCCATCATGGTGCTGGCCAGTGAGGTCCGCCAGCAAGTTGTTCAACGGCCCAGCAGACACGAGGCTGCAAGCCTGCGCTGACAGCACTGCGATCAAAGCTCGGCGTGCAAATGCCATGGCTTCTAGACTGGTGCGAGGAAACCCACAGCTACCAATTGCAATGCTGGGGCCAACCACAAATCACGCACTAATTACTTAGTCATCTTAGTCACAGCATCGTGCCAGCATGCTCCCGTGGTTCTGGCACACAGCTCAGTTGATGTGCCATTGCAGGCATGGCTAAGCTGACAACTTAGCTACTCCGCAGTGGTTTCCCCGCCATCTCCGTGCTTGAAGGAGCGCGTTTCCGGATCTGTTGTATACGCATTGCAGCTCTGCGCTGCACCAGCCATCCCCCAAAACAACTAGCCTCTCGGGAGAAATTGGGTTTGTGCCACGTGCTCAAACACCCAAATATGCCAAACATGCCACACATGACTCGGAAGGATGGCTTGCAGCTAATTTCAGTCCAGCGCATGCGCTTTCAAACAAACAGCAACCACCTCGCCGTTGAACTGCCTCCTGTAGAGAATTTCCTCTTAAGACATGCATTCACACTCGCTGGATCATATGTGAAACACTCACTTCTTGTCAAAGCTCACGAACATCTTGGGGCGGCGGTTCGCCAGAAGAGAGCTGTCGAACTGGTCCAAGTGAGCCACGTCACCTTGGTGGGCATCGGCAGATCCTGACACCGTCCCCGTGGAGATGCTTGGGAAGAAGTGGTCGGAGTGAGCAGGAGCAGCCGCATCAGGGAAGAAGCCCGTGAAGCTGGATGCATGGCTGCACGCATGCGTGTGACCATCTGCAAGGCAAGTGGAGCTGCCATCATGGTGCTGGCCAGTGAGGTCCGCCAGCAAGTTGTTCAACGGCCCAGCAGACACGAGGCTGCAAGCCTGCGCTGACAGCACTGCGATCAAAGCTCGGCGTGCAAATGCCATGGCTTCTAGACTGGTGCGAGGAAACCCACAGCTGCCAATTGCAATGCTGGGGCCAACCACAAATCGCGCACAAGTCACTCAGTCAAGCCATCATGCCAGCATGCTCCCGTGCGTCCGTGATTCTGGCAAAACCAAGCATTTGATGTCACGTACTTTGCCGGCCTTGGCGAAGCAGCCAAAGCAAACAAACATAGTCGTACCACCTGCGCAGCCGCCAGATTGCCGCACTGCTGTCGTTTTCTCTCCATCTCGATGCTTCAAGCAGCCCATTTGCGGATCCACGGTATACGTATTGCAGCTCTCCGCTGCGCCAGCCATCCTCCAAAACAACTAACCTCTCGCAAGAAACTGAGTTCCTGCTACGTGCGCCAACACGCGAATGTGCCAAACATGCCACACGTGACTGAGAAGGATGGCTTGCAGCTAATTTCAGTCCAGCGACTGTGCTTTCAAGCAACCAGCAACCGCCTTGTCATTGGCTCACCCCCATCAGTCTGTCATGCATACACACTCGCTGGATCACATATGGTTCGCTCACTTCTTGTCAAAGCTCACGAACATCTTGGGGCGGCGGTTCGCCAGAAGAGAGCTGTCGAACTGGTCCAAGTGAGCCACGTCACCTTGGTGGGCATCGGCAGATCCTGACACCGTCTCCGCGGAGATGCTTGGGAAGAAGTGGTCGGAGTGAGCAGGAGCAGCCGCATCAGGGAAGAAGCCCGTGAAGCTGGATGCGTGGCTGCACGCATGCGTGTGACCATCTGCAAGGCAAGTAGAGCTGCCATCATGGTGCTGGCCAGTGAGGTCCGCCAGCAGGTTGTTCAACGGCCCAGCAGACACAAGGCTGCAAGCCTGCGCTGCAAGCACCGCGATCAAAGCTCGGCGTGCGAAAGCCATTGCTTCTGGAACTGGTGAGAGGAAACCCACAACTGCCAAATGCAATGCTGGAACCACAAATCATGCACAGAGAACAAATCCTGCAAGCATGCGTCCATGCTTCTATAAATCTTAGCAAACAATCAACTCCAGTCATACGACATGCAGCCTTCAACGCGCCACACTGCTGTGCTTTTCTCGCCATCTCGATGCTTCAAGTAGCTCATTTCCAGATCCGTTGTAGGCGCATTGCAGATCTCCGCTGCACCAGCCATCCTCCAAAACAACTAACCTCTCGCAAGAAATTGGGTTCGTGCCACGTGCGACAACACGCGAGTATGCCAAACATGCCACACGTGACTCGGAAGGATGGCTTGCAGCTAATTTCAGTCCAGCTCATGCGCTTTCAAACAAACAGCAACCACCTCGTCATTGAACTGCCGCCTGTGGGGTATTCCCTCATGACTCAGCACCACCAGTCTGTCATGCATGCACACTCGCTGGATCACAATATGGCTCGCTCACTTCTTGTCAAAGCTCACGAACATCTTGGGGCGGCGGTTCGCCAGAAGAGAGCTGTCGAACTGGTCCAAGTGAGCCACGTCACCTTGGTGGGCATCGGCAGATCCTGACACCGTCTCCGCGGAGATGCTTGGGAAGAAGTGGTCGGAGTGAGCAGGAGCAGCCGCATCAGGGAAGAAGCCCGTGAAGCTGGATGCGTGGCTGCACGCATGCGTGTGACCATCTGCAAGGCAAGTGGAGCTGCCATCATGGTGCTGGCCAGTGAGGTCCGCCAGCAGGTTGTTCAACGGCCCAGCAGACACAAGGCTGCAAGCCTGCGCTGACAGCACTGCGATCAAAGCTCGGAGTGCGAAAGCCATTGCTTCTGGAACTGGCGAGAGGAAACCCACAACTGCCAAATGCAATGCTGGGGCCAACCACAAATCATGCACAGAGAACAAATCCTGCAAGCATGCTTACATGCTGCTATATTTCTTAGCAAGCAATAAACTCCAGTCATACGGCATGCAGCCTTCAACGTGCCACACTGCTGTGCTTTTCTCGCCATCTCGATGCTTCAAGTAGCTCATTTCCAGATCCGTTGTAGGCGCATTGCAGCTCTCCGCTGCACCAGCCATCCTCCAAAGCAACTAACCTCTCGCAAGAAATTGGGTTCGTGCCACGTGCGCCAACACGCGAGTATGCCAAGCATGCCACACGTGACTCGGAAGGATGGCCTGCAGCTAATTTCAGTCCAGCTCAGCTCATGCACTTTCAAACAAACACCTCGTCATTGAACTGCCGCCTGTGGGGAATTCCCTCATCACTCAGCACTACCTGTCTGTCATGCATGCACACTCGCTGGATCACATATGGCTCCCTCACTTCTTGTCAAAGCTCACGAACATCTTGGGGCGGCGGTTCGCCAGAAGAGAGCTGTCGAACTGGTCCAAGTGAGCCACGTCACCTTGGTGGGCATCGGCAGATCCTGACACCGTCTCCGTGGAGATGCTTGGGAAGAAGTGGTCGGAGTGAGCAGGAGCAGCCGCATCAGGGAAGAAGCCCGTGAAGCTGGATGCATGGCTGCACGCATGCGTGTGACCATCTGCAAGGCAAGTGGAGCTGCCATCATGGTGCTGGCCAGTGAGGTCCGCCAGAAGGTTGTTCAACGGCCCAGCAGACACAAGGCTGCAAGCCTGCGCTGCAAGCACCGCGATCAAAGCTCGGCGTGCGAAAGCCATTGCTTCTGGAACCGGCGAGAGGAAACCCACAACTGCCAAATGCAATGCTGCGGCCAACCACAAATCATGCACGGAGAACAAATCGTGCAAGCATGCTTCCATGCATTTATGCTTCTTGACAAAACCTTGCTAATATCGCCTGCCTTCATAGTCCTCAGCTAAGCAGCCAACTTAGCAAGCAATCAACTCCGCAAAATGCTGCACTGCTGTGGTTTTCTCGCCATCTCGATGCTTCAAGCAGCCCATTTGCGGATCCATGCTATGCGCATTGCAGCTCTCCGCTGCGCCAGCCATCCTCCAAAACAACTAACCTCTCGCAAGAAATTGGGTTCGTGCCACTTCCTTAAGCACAGGATTATGCCAAACATCGGAAGGATGGCTTGCAGCTAATTTCAGTCCAGCGCATGCGCTTTCAAACAACAAACAGCAACCACCTCGTCATTGAACTGCCGCCTGTGGGGCATTCCCTGATGATTCAGCACTACCAGTCTGTCACGCATGCACGCTCGCTGGATCACATATGGCTCCCTCACTTCTTGTCAAAGCTCACGAACATCTTGGGGCGGCGGTTCGCCAGAAGAGAGCTGTCGAACTGGTCCAAGTGAGCCACGTCACCTTGGTGGGCATCGGCAGATCCTGACACCGTCTCCGTGGAGATGCTTGGAAAGAAGTGGTCGGAGTGAGCAGGAGCTGCAGCATCAGGGAAGAAGCCCGTGAAGCTGGATGCGTGGCTGCACGCATGCGTGTGGCCATCTGCAAGGCAAGTAGAGCTGCCATCATGGTGCTGGCCAGTGAGGTCCGCCAGCAGGTTGTTCAACGGCCCAGCAGACACAAGGCTGCAAGCCTGCGCTGACAGCACCGCGATCAAAGCTCGGCGTGCGAAAGCCATTGCTTCTGGAACTGGCGAGAGGAAACCCACAACTGCCAAATGCAATGCTGGGGCCAACCACAAATCATGCACAGAGAACAAATCCTGCAAGCATGTTTCCATGCTTCTATAGTTCTTAGCAAGCAATAAACTCCAGTCATACGACATGCAGCCTTCAACGTGCCACACTGCTGTGCTTTATTTCGCCATCTCGATGCTTCAAGTAGCTCATTTCCAGATCCGTTGTAGGCGCATTGCAGCTCTCCGCTGCACCAGCCATCCTCCAAAGCAACTAACCTCTCGCAAGAAATTGGGTTCGTGCCACGTGCGCCAACACGCGAGTATGCCAAACATGCCACACGTGACTCGGAAGGATGGCCTGCAGCTAATTTCCGTCCAGCTCAGCTCATGCACTTTCAAACAAACACCTCGTCATTGAACTGCCGCCTGTGGGGTATTCCCTCATCACTCAGCACTACCTGTCTGTCATGCATGCACACTCGCTGGATCACATATGGCTCCCTCACTTCTTGTCAAAGCTCACGAACATCTTGGGGCGGCGGTTCGCCAGAAGAGAGCTGTCGAACTGGTCCAAGTGAGCCACGTCACCTTGGTGGGCATCGGCAGATCCTGACACCGTCTCCGTGGAGATGCTTGGGAAGAAGTGGTCGGAGTGAGCAGGAGCAGCCGCATCAGGGAAGAAGCCCGTGAAGCTGGATGCGTGGCTGCACGCATGCGTGTGACCATCTGCAAGGCAAGTGGAGCTGCCATCATGGTGCTGGCCAGTGAGGTCCGCCAGCAGGTTGTTCAACGGCCCAGCAGACACAAGGCTGCAAGCCTGCGCTGACAGCACTGCGATCAAAGCTCGGAGTGCGAAAGCCATTGCTTCTGGAACTGGCGAGAGGAAACCCACAACTGCCAAATGCAATGCTGGGGCCAACCACAAATCATGCACAGAGAACAAATCCTGCAAGCATGCTTCCACGCTTGATGCTCCTGGCGCAAAACCTATCTAATATCACCTGCCACCGTAGTCCTCAGCTAAGCTGCCAAAGTAGAAGAAATCCATTCCAGTCAAACCTGAGCAGCGTCCAAAATGAAACTCTGCAACGGTTTCGTCGCCATCTCCATGCATCCGTGATATACGCATTGCAGCTCTCCGCTGCACCAGCCATCCTCTAAAACAACTAACATCTCGCAGGAAATTGATTCGTGCCACTTTCTTAAACACAGGAATACGCATGCCAAGCATGACGTGACTCGGAAGGATGGCTTGCAGCTCATTTCAGTCCAGCGCATGCACTTTCAAACAAACAGCAACCACCTCTGTGGTGCATTCCCTGATGATTCAGCACTACCAGTCTGTCACGCATGCACACTCGCTGGATCACATATGGCTCCCTCACTTCTTGTCAAAGCTCACGAACATCTTGGGGCGGCGGTTTGCCAGAAGAGAGCTGTCGAACTGGTCCAAGTGAGCCACGTCACCTTGGTGGGCATCGGCAGATCCTGACACCGTCTCCGTGGAGATGCTTGGGAAGAAGTGGTCGGAGTGAGCAGGAGCTGCAGCATCAGGGAAGAAGCCCGTGAAGCTGGATGCGTGGCTGCACGCATGCGTGTGGCCATCTGCAAGGCAAGTAGAGCTGCCATCATGGTGCTGACCAGTGAGGTCCGCCAGCAGGTTGTTCAACGGCCCAGCAGACACAAGGCTGCACACTGATGCGAAGATGGCAAGTACCTTGACACCCATCATGTTCGGAGCAGGCAGAGCGACCAAGGTTTGCAAACTCCGTACAGTCTCTGCTGCTTTAGCCAAAAGGCGACAGGTTTCAGATTTGGGGATGAGAGTTTGTGGTTCGGGATCTATATGGCTGTATGTCAAAACAGCGGGACCCCCTTGAGCTTATTTGGGCATGTGTCATCATAGGGAGACCAAAAAAATGTCGCCTTTCGTTTTGGTGTCCTTTCAACCAAGCTGAAGAGGTCACCCTCAAAAAGCACAGACCCAATGAACTTCAAAAGCGCTCTCCTTTTCCTCCCCCTGCCTGCAGACTGGCCACTTTGGGCAAGGGACTGGATTTGTTGTTTCCACTTGGTGGAATCGTCCGCCAGGGTTGGCCAACTCCTTGTTTGCACCATGGCTGAAACCTCCTCTTTGTGGTTCCTCGAGATGGAGACTCAAGGCTGGTTGTTTGAACCTTTTGTTTAAGCCATTGCTACAGCATGTTGGTTTCCCGAAAAAAACCGACGGATGGTGCGTTCAAATGCCATTTGCCCAACCCCCGTGTGTCTGCAGCGTAGTTTACAGGAGCAAAGGTACACGAATTTGTGGCACCATACACGACGCCTACGCGTAACAAGTCTGCTCCTCTTGGGACTCCAACCCGATGGGTCTCGGTCAATGTCTCTGAAACTCACACTCGGCTCCTTTGGAGCTGAGGCACGATCGACAGGCCCATCACTAGTACTTTCTCTTGTATTCGATGACCTTGGGCGATCGAATGTGACTTTCCACCATGCTCCCCCATGAAAACCAACTCTCCAAAAAAAAAGACGCCCCACGGCGTGCTGCTTCCGGTTTTTGGGCACTGCGAATGCCTGGTCTCCTTGATGTCCCCTTTCCCCCCTCAAAAAAAAAGAGTCCGGACCTCCCACACAGCCCCCCCCGCACGCAGCGCGTGCAGCCTTTCACTGCGCGAGATGGAGATGACGGGATTGAGATTTGGCCTCGAGGAG
The DNA here is from genome assembly GCA_963377175.1 of Effrenium voratum. Taxonomy (NCBI): domain Eukaryota; class Dinophyceae; order Suessiales; family Symbiodiniaceae; genus Effrenium; species Effrenium voratum. The sequence continues at coordinate 335,491 of CAUJNA010003736.1, read as the reverse complement.
GCCTCTGAGTCGGCTGCACATCTTCTCAGTTGCAAAGTCACGGGGTTAGACTGAGAGATGCCCCGCTGATGCCTTGCCCCGCTGCTCAGCAATGGACGATCCCTAGAGACCTCCAAGATATTTGGCCAGCTTTGGGCGCCTTTCTACCACGCTCTCATTCCACTCACTTGGTGCCTTCTGTGCCCTCCTTGTTCGATCCCTCTTTCTCAAATTTATCAAAGCTCACGAACATCTTGGGGCGGCGGTTCGCCAGAAGCGAGCTGTCGAACTGGTCCAAGTGAGCCACGTCACCTTGGTGTCCCTCAACCATCTCTGTGGAGATGCTCGGGAAGAAGTGATCAGAGTGAGCAGGAGCAGCCGCATCAGGGAAGAAGCCCGTGAAGCTGGATGCGTGGCTGCACGCATGCGTGTGACCATCTGCAAGGCAAGTGGAGCTGCCATCATGGTGCTGGCCAGTGAGGTCCGCCAGCAACTGGCAGCGCCTTCAAAGCCATGAGAGCTTAGTGTCGAAAGGAACTGGGAGGCGGTCAGGACAGACCTGATCCTGTCCGGCTTGGGCGAACATGTTCCGTGTTCCGCGACAACTATCTTCCTCTCCTCGGGCAGGGGAGGAGAGGGAGGGGAGGGGAGGGGAGGGGAGGGGAAGGGGAGGCGATGGAGACTGAGACTGAGAGAGAGTGAGGAGTCAGTTTGAGAGAGTCAGAGTAAGAGAGCAAGAGATAAAGGATGGGAGCCGAATACAAGCGTGTTAGCACAACTTTGCCCTCGCATCCCATGTGCTTTGTGTGATATGCATGTACAGCAAAAACAAATGCAAACATGACCTACTGCTCCAGTTTCTTGGAAAAGCCATGCTCATCTCATGCCAGTATTTTAGCTGGACGACTCACGGTCGACGTTTTGATAACTGGCCAGGTTCCCTGAAAAAGGATTTGAGCAAGCTTTGTTTGCGACGGAACATTCACCTTCGTCCGTTTGAGCCATTTTAAGATTCACCGACTGCCGGGGTGAACAATAACAAAATGCGGCAAACGACACATCGTGCGGTTGTGACTGTGACAGTTGGTGGTTTCTGCACACAGGACAAGTACGATGTGCTTGCGCTGAAACAAACATGTCATTATCAGCGTGGGAGGCGGATCATCTGCCCAAAACAAGTTAGATCACTTCGTCGCATATACCAAGCTATAACGTGAGCTTGGACTACTGCGCTGAAAAAAGTTGTGCCTGTTGAATAATTTCTGGGATCGCCTACGACAACAAATCTTAAAAGCACACCCGTCGTGCCTTCGCCCCAGCCTACCAAACTGCCTCAGAAGCCTACACTCTTACTTGCATAAACTTGCCCGTAAAATCCATTTGAGGGCACCCGAGTCGTCAAAGCCTGAGGGGGCGTACACCAAGACTAAAAGCCATGGCAAAGAATCAGACTTCTATGTCTGGAAGCCGCAGAGCTGCAAACAGCTGTCTTGGAGACTCTGAAGCCATTGATCCTACACACTCGAACTGAACACATCCTACCTGGCCTGACGCATGTACCAGGGATGCCCCCTGTACAACCCTGCACGCCAATACATATGGACAAGTAACTTGGCACGAAGGGATCAGCTGTGCAAACCTTCGCCTCATGTCCTCCCCCAATAGACTACTAGTAACTGTTGTCAGTTGTTCATGTAATGCCTCAAACAACTCGTGGTGTCCACAAAAGCTGCCAGATACTTCGTCCTTGGAAAAGAGCTGCGAATGGCCGGCTGGCCTTGCTTTCCCCTGTCCCCCCTTTTGCTGAAAAAAAGGATCTCTGGATCTCTGGGGATCTCTGGGGATCTCTGGATCTCTGGACGTCTGGATCTCTGGATGTCAGGGCGATTGAAACACAGAAGCCCGGCCCAGAGGCCTTCCCTCTGCCCCTTTGTCCTTCCGAGCGCGAGATTGAGATGACGGGATCGATATTTGGCCATGGGTCAAAATCCAAATCGGTTAGCCCCCAGTGAACATCAGCCAACCCAACCACTAAAATAGGAAACCTCAACTGGGTGGTGAATTCACCCACCCAAACTGGGATCCCCTTGAACGGTTTTGACCACAGCCCTTGGCCGGCATCGGCCTCCGGCAGGGCTCTTGCAGATCTGGGCGTCACCAGTCACGGTCTGAGCTGAGAGATGCGTATCTGTCGGGTGACATGCCGGCTTAGGCCAAACCCTGCGTCTCCCGCAACTGCCTTGCCCGCTTCGCAATTGACGCTTCCGAGAGGCCAAGATACATGTCCCTAGTGTATACAGCAATGTTCATCCTGGACTAATAAACCTCTGGTTGATTAATAGGATGTCCTCTTTGAGTGGGAATCCTTGACCTTTCTGGGTGACGGCCCCCCTATTAGCAGGATGGTTGCATCAATCCAGGGTTCGCATTGCAACTTCAGGAACGAGGCATTTCCGGTCCAGCTTTGGACGCCTTTCTATCGCTCTCACTCGACTCACTCTGTTCCTCATTCCGTGCCCTCCTTTTTCTCGAAGCTCACGAACATCTTGGGGCGGCGGTTCGCAAGAAGCGAGCTGTCGAACTGGTCCAAGTGAGCCGCGTCACCTTGGTGGGCATCGGCAGATCCTGACACCGTCTCCGTGGAAATGCTTGGGAAGAAGTGGTCGGAGTGAGCAGGAGCAGCCGCATCAGGGAAGAAGCCCGTGAAGCTGGATGCGTGGCTGCACGCATGCGTGTGACCATCTGCAAGGCAAGTGGAGCTGCCATCATGGTGCTGGCCAGTGAGGTCCGCCAGCAGGTTGTTCAACGGCCCAGCAGACACGAGGCTAGCTTGCACGGCACACAGCACTGCCAGCGCCTTCAAAGCCATGAGAGCTTAGCGCCGAAGGGAACTGGGAGGCTGAGACTGAGGCGGTCGGGACAGACCTGTCGATCCTCCTATGGCTTGGGCAGACATGTTCCGTGTTTCGCGACAACTGTCGCCCTCTCTCAACGGCAAAACGCGCAGCACAAGCCTCTAACTCTAGTCACCTGTGCGCATTCTGCGCGGGCAATAGAAATGTGACACCGTCGAACCTGGTGAGCACAGAATGCGCGAATAAGGACCGGACATACTCCACATAGACATCTTCAGAGTCGAACAGCACGAATTCCCTGAGGGGCGATTGTTCGAGGCGCGAAAAAAGGGGGCAGAAAACGCTTTTTCGACTCAACCGTGCCTGTATGTGCCACGAGTCTTCTCACGGTCGCCACAGACGGAGTCAAAAGGCCCCTCAATGCAAGCATGCACCAGCGCCTTGGCAAGACTCAGCTGCAGGCTTGACATGTCTAAAAGAGTTGCCCATCGCGTCATTGTCTATGGTTGTCAAGGACCCCCCAATCCCAATAGGGGCAATGGCGACTAACAAGGCCAATGGAGTTCGTGCTTTTTTGGGGTCCCTCCCCTCTTTGGGGGGGCCAGTGACAACCATGGGATCATTGGTCTCCGTTCTTTTTCAAAAAAAAATATCTGGCCCGAAAAACTGGCTGAACCTTCTGAGCGGTCAGATCGTCTATCTCAGCGCCCTGCTTCAGGGTCAGGTGTAACTTCGTCCGTGTACTTCACTTTACCGCCGATGACTCGGCACAAGAGAACCTCGAGACAGAGAGAGAGGCAGCACATGGGTATGGCTTGCCCACGGTTTCTAAACCCCCCGAAATGATGGCTTTCTTTTGGCTTCCCTTTAAGCCAATCTGAAAGGGGTATTCTCACAAAGCACGCAAACACAATTGAAATCACATTGGCTACGGGTGAACTGCTGAAACAAATCCCCTCTCAAGCGTGGCAATAGCGTCAGAAATAGCCTAGTGGACGGTCGTCAGAATTTTCCGAAGAAGATCGTAGCTGGCAAAACGACTGTCGTTGTTTTTTGTTTTTGTTTTTTTCTGCGGGATGCCCAAGGTCATGAGTCGCAGGTGACAGCGTGTCAGCGACATAGTGACATGCAGTGGCAAAAGCCTCTACACGCGTCTGCGTGACACGTGTCTGCGTGACAGGTGTCTGCGTGTCACCCTTGGGCTCGGCATTAAGGAAGGATCGGTCGATCGATCGAGGCTCAGGCGGCGTAGCGGCCTTCGGCATTGGGCTTCGCGTACTCATCAGCCTTTCATCCGATCCGGTGCGGCCGAAGGCTGGGAGTGAACACAAAACTGAAGGGCCCCTTGATCAAAACGGAGGCTGGGAGTTCTCAGGCTGGACCCAATGGTCTTGAATCGGTTGCCTGTGCATGTTCAGCCTCCACCCCTAGTGGTCTCTGTTGGCGAATCATCAGTCAAAGCCACAAAGGGAATTCTGCGGCGAATCTCTCTGTCGCAATTCTTGAGCATGTAGGGCAAGGCATGGAGCTTCCCTCAGGAGAAAGTGGTAAAGCTTGCAGTAGAAATCAGCACAAAGCCAGAAAAGCGCCAAGAAAAACGTGCACGAGCAAATTGCATCTCGAGCCATACTTGTCTGTATGCTCCGACTCCGTTGCGCCTCCTAAGGCTTGCTCTTAGGACATGTGGCAATGACCCTCTTGCCGCAAAGCTATAGGTTGCCACTGGAGCCTTGGTGACTGACTCCGCGAAATAGAGTCCTGCCCAATGCATATGACAAATTGGAGGCTGCAACTTGTTATTTGTGGAAAATGTGTGGACTACAATTTGCGGCGGACGCAAACATTTGCAGGCCGAATACTTGACAGACAAGTTGGGGATTGTAATGTTTGATAGTTGAACATCTTTGACAAATGCAATACGATTAAGGAACATATTCGGACTACAATTTTCTGTGGCCTCAAATGTTGCGGCCAAAGGAGTCTTTGACCATGGCACATATGGGCGGGTCGAAATTAGCTTGTCTTTTTTTTGGCCTTCCGGCGCCCTTTCGCGAAACTTACGCTTTCTTTCGCGCCCACAGTGGGGCGCACATGGTCGACAACCCTCCGTCGACAACACCACTAAAGCCATGCGTCAAAAGCCTGCTTTGGGAACCAACAACCCAGCCCGAATGTTATTTTCCAAGCCTAAAACAGGTTTTGGGGCGCTAGTCTGTGTATTCTCAAGGAAAGACTCATTTGAACACGTTTGGACACTTTTGGCTCCTGCAAACCAACCCAACACCTGCGCAAATGCTTCTTTCCAGTGCCCAAAACAGGCTTTTGAAGTTGCCTGGTCGGAAAAGACTCGTTTGGACACTTTCCGCCCCTTGGCCTGCAAACCAACCCGGAACCTGCCCAAATGTTATTTTCCAGCCCAAAACAGGTTGTATTCTCACGGACAGACACTTTCGGCCCCTTGGCCTGCAAACCAACCCAACCTGCCCAAATATTATTTTCGCCCAAAACAGGTTTTGGGGTGGCCCTGGTCTAATTTGGACACCTTGGCCTGCAAACGAACCCGGAACCTGCCCAAATGCTATTTTCCAGCGCCAAAACAAGTTTTGGGGGCACCCTCAAGGAAAAGACTCATTTGAGCACTTTCCGCCCCTGCCCTGCTGCAAACCAACCCAGAACCTGCCCAAATGTTATTTTCCAGTGCCCAAAACAAAACAGGGTTTGGGGACTCCCTAGTCTGTAGACTGATTCAACTTTCCGCTGTTTGGCCTGCAAACCAACCCAAAACCTGCCCAAATGTTATTTTCCAGTGCCCAAAGCAGGTTTTGGCGCCTTCTCAAGGAAAAGACTCATTTGGACACGCTCGGCCCTTTGGCCTGCAAGCCAACACCTGCCCAAATGTTATTCTGGTCTGTATTCTCAAGGTTTGGACACTTTCCGCCCCTTGCCCTGCAAACCAATCCGGAATTTTGGGGGCTCCCTAGTCTGTACCCTCAAGGAAAAGACTCATTTGAACAGCTGCAAACCAACCCAGAACAAATGTTATTTTCCAGTGGCCAAAACAGGGTTTGAGGACTCCCTAGTCTGTACCCTCAAGGAAAACGAAAAGACTGATTTGGACAACTTTCCGCTGCTTGGCCTGCAAACCAACCCAAAACCTGCCCAAGTGTTATTTTCCAGTGCCCAAAACAGGTTTTGGTGCCTTCTTAAGGAAAAGACTCACAAGCCAACACCTGCACAAATGATATTTTCCAGCGCCCAAAACAAGTTTTGGGGGCTCCCTAGTCTGTACCCTCAAGGAAAAGACTCATTTGGACACTTTCGCCCCCTTGGCCTGCAAACCAACCCAGAACCTGCCCAAATGTTATTTTCCAGTGCCGAAAACAGGTTTTGGGGGTGCCCTGGTCTGCATTCTCAAGGAAAGACTATCCTGCCCAAATGTTATTTTCCAATGCCAAAAAACAGGTTTTGGGGGTGCCCTGGTTTGCATCTTGTGGACCAACCCCAAAACAGGCCCAAATGTTATTTGGCCTTGGCCGAAATAGCTTTTGGGCAACCCCCAACAACGGCATACCAACATGCGCACATATGGCATAAACAACAGTCCAAAAGCTATTTCTACAGCATTGGAAAAATGTTCGCACCATTCAGAGTGCTAAATCAGCATCCTGAACCATCATTGTGGCCAGCCCTTTCGCCAAACCTTCCGGCGCCCACTCGCGACCTTTCGCGCGCGCAGCGCCAGAACACATGAATATGCTCCTTACTAAACTTTTACACATGGGTTTTTGACCGTCGCCCATATGGCGAGATGTATTAAGCGGGGGAACCGCAGTCGACTTGGGAAAGCAAGGGTATACCATCGGATGAATACTTGAGAAGCTGACTTTTGGCTCCATCAGCATGGCAAGAAAGTTTGCCTGTTCGACTGCGTACCCGCTGGACGGTATACACCGTGGCCAACATGATAGTGTGCCCCTGGAAATGCATGCCCGCTTTTTTGAAAAAAGAACCCGCGTCTTGGTGGGTGTGTCCGGTTCAGGGGCATGCAAAAAGGGCTTGACCCAGGTCTTTCGATGGAGAGACCTCTCCACCGGGACGAAGACCTGGTGCGAAATTCACTGGAAGGCGTAGGAGATCCGGAAAAAAACATGGGCCCCAAGTTTGAAGCGTGTGAAGCGCTTTTAGTTTTTCAGGGAAACCGCTGACTGCTACACTGGCATTGAAACTGGCGCCAATGCAAGAACGACATTGGCCAATGGAAGACCGCTACCAGAACCATCTCAAAACTCAGACCTTAGCTTGCAGACTTCAGGCCTTAAACTCGGAGCAAACTCGGAGGCGCAAATGGGGGGGAGGAGTGCATCAGATCACATGAGACAAACTTTCCGGTCCTTTGCCATAGAGCGTACCCGTGCTGGAGCCAGCTCGGCTCACCTTGAAATCACTGGCACCTTGGCAAAACGAACGCCCTGCGCAAGGGTGTGGCAATCCAAAACGCGTTGTTCAGGGCTTCACGATTCACAGTCCCTTTTGCATGAAAATCGCGCTCTTCAGGGTTTGAAACCGCGCATCCCCTTTTGCCAGGGTTGTTTTCCAGGCCAAACGCAGGGAAACCCCACCAGTTTTTACGCTCCTTTGGGCTTCTTGCCCCTGGGGTCCTGGCAAATGGCGGCGGCGGCTTCCGGATTGGTGCCGTGGAAGAGGTACCACTCGTTACCTCGCTGCTCGAAACCCAGACACGGCACCTTGGATCCTCGCGGATCGAGCGAAGTCTAAGGCGAAGGGCCCGAGGTCGTGTCTGACCATGGGGCAAGGGTTCTTCAGAGGAACCCGAGGGTGGGAAACCCCAGCTGTTCCTGCAAATGGATTCGGGCTGTTCGGGGTCCATGTTTGTTTTGAGGGGAGTTGTCGGATTTGTTTTACTCGGGTCCAGTTCTAAATGACCAAGGCACATGTCACCCCATTCCAAATGGCCTCCGGAAATGAACGCTGTCCAAGCCACACTCCGAGTGCAGCCGATTTGCCTGTGCAGACATAGCAACGGCCCGCTCTCTAGGCAGCAAATCAACCTTGGAAGAACTGAGGGTTCCAAAACTCTCATGCCACTCAGAGTCACATGGCTGCTCTCCGAATCCAAGATGGGTGTGATGCTCATGTGAGTCACAATCAAAACCCGGTATTAAAATGGCTGACCCAGAACCATGTAAGGAAATACAAAGGCGGCCGCAGCTGTTTCTGGCTGGGAGTGTCCCTTTCTAACCTTCATCTACCCGGGTTTTGATGGCTCATGTGCTCTCCCCAGCCATTCCTTGCCTTGTCCCCTCCAATCTCATCCATGGCCATGCTCGTTTTGACATCCGCAAAGATTTCCTGGGCCGCGAAGACTGGAGTGCTCCGCAAGCGCATGCTGACTGTGCCATCCAGGCGTCCGGAAGACTATCCCTGGAGAGGATATCGCCGCGACGGAAGGCATACTCCTACAATGGCAACGCCCCAAGCCGGCACAGTTGATTCTCCCCCTCCCAAAAAATAAATAAATAAGTAAATATGTATATAATATGTATATAATATATATATATATATATATTATATATATGTTGGTAGCAAGAACTTCCAGAAGTTACGAGGATGAGACTTGTTGCTGTCTTTGCGCTGTCTACGAAATCAACCGATCAGTTCGAGTCCACCGCGGGGGAGGGGCAGAAAAGCAGCATTTGGCAAGCTTTCTGGACACACACGCGAGTCCTGCCAGGAATGCTTGTTTTCGTTGCGCTTCACAGCGAGCACTTCAAAGCCTTTGGGGACCTGTCGGCTTGCAACACGAACGGTCAACATGAGTCGAGCAAAGGACATGAGCAGCGCCCGAAACCCATTCTACCAACATGGTTTAAAAAGGTTTGTACAAGCCTAAACCTACTAAGATGGTCAATGTGGGTTTGGGGCGCTGCTCACATGGAGAAATCAGTGAGTCCACTGGTCTTTGTGCGAAACTTAGAGCTCGTCCCATGGCCTTCCCAAATGGACCGAACCTCACTAACGCGCTTCCAAGCACCGCCTTGGGATTTGTTGGATTGTGCTTGGCGCGGTCTTTGGTGTAGGCTTTCCTGGCATCCGGCAACCAAAGGGGTAGTTATAACGTTGGGAACCCAAGCGTTTTGGAGAGTGGTCAACAGGGACATCGGGATGTAAAGCCACCATTTTGCCTCTGCCTCCCTTCAGCCACACTCTCCAAAAAGGTGGGGCCCGCGACCCATTTTCGGCAGCATGCTTCTGGCTCGACAAGGAAACAAGATTGGCGAGTTCTGGTCCAAAAGATATGTCTGAATTGTGCCTTCTCGCTCGACAAGGAAACAAAAACGGTGAGTTCTGGTCCAAAAAAGAATCCGAATTTTGCTGGGCACCAGACCGGTAAGTCTTGTCCAAGAGCTTCTGAAACTCCTCGTTGACAGACTTACCTGTGGGCAACTATCAGACCCCAAAAGTGCATGTCGGGGCTGCGTGTGGCTTCGCTTTAAAATAAGCTAACCCCAAAAAGGGGACACGTAAACAAAATCTCACAACAAACAAACAAACAAACCAACCAACCAACCAACCAACCAAACAAACAAACAAACAAACAAACAAACACATATATATATATATAGTGTTGCATATGCCGCATCCGTTTTGTCTGGGCAAGCAGGGGATCTGAGGGTGGACACCAAGATAGATGGTCTCTTTGAGTTGGCACTCTCGAAACCATCCCCAGCGGATTCCGCAGCTTGCTGGGGAGAGGCAAAAAGCTCGAGGACTCCATCCCGGATGTGTCAAAATCGATGGTTGGAGAGGGAAGCTGACAGGAAACCAACCAGGTCCAACCCATTTTTGGGCCAAGCTCCGGGAAGTCGGCAAAAAATGGATGCAACTTTACTGGGCTGTGGTTTCATATGGTTGTTTTGTTCACTTGCGAGGGCATCTACCGTACGCAAATTGGCTGTCTCACAAAATCCCACAGGCTTGCGTGGCAAGAAACGCAACACCTGCGGTGAGGCTGAGTCCTTAATATTGAGCCACACCCAGTTGGAAAGTGAACGGCCCTATCATCCTGGCAGGCTCACTATTTTTTCCCCCACAAAAACCAGGCGACTCGCCAATGATCCCGTGTCCTCTTGGCGAAACCGGTAGTGTTGACCGTGGCTTAAACGGCTCAAACCGCTCGCCTGTCATGGGGACGAGCTCGTTGAACTCGCCGTCGTGGTGGTTCCAGTACGGCGGAAACCTGATCTTGAAAACCAATCTGAAAATCAGCTTGCCCAAACCCTCTACAAGAACCAGGGGTTCCCCAAACCAATCCAAACCACCAAAGGGCGAAAAGAGACTTTTTGGGTGTGTCTGTTTTTGGGGATACCCCTTTGTTGGTTTCAAAGGGAAACCAAAAGGAGAGCCGCAACCAAAGTGACTGGTCCAACCTCCATAAGAGCAAAAAACTTCGCTGGGGCCCAGACGGCACTTCTCCGGTCGTGACCTTTGCCACGTGAAGGCCTTTCTTGTGTTTACACTCCTGGCAAACTGGAGGCACGACTTGCGATCGGTGCGAGAAGTAGGGAACGAGAAATGGAATGACCCCGATTTCAACCCTCCGACTTGTGGCTTCCTTTCAGGGAATCCCTGGGTTGATAAGGAAACCATAGGAACCGGATAATTTGCGTGGGGTCATTCCCTCTGAGCACCAGCAAGAAGAAGATCGTAGCTGCAATGCTCCTAACCGGTCCTACATTCCCCAAACGGACATGCCCCCAAAGTCAGTGGTTTAAATAAGTCTTACTGGGACCGATGGGCGGGTTGTGTTCATGTGAGTTCTGCAGTAGGACCGTAAAAATGACGCCCGAAGAGCAAGCCTTGCACTTCTTGTCTGACGCTTCGTCCTGGCAAAATGAGAATGCGCCGTCGGGAGTCACTCGATTCTCAAATAGAAAGACAAATTTTGTGTATGTGTTCACAGGAACACCGAAAGGACACCTACCTGCAGGGTCTAACGACATTCAAGGGTTTCAACCATCCCAAAAAAGCCACGCCTTAAGAGAAGCCTGAACCTCCAAATGACCCTTACAAACAGCTGAAATAACACACCTCTACGGTGGATGCTCCAAATATTGCAAATATGGGAGCAAGGAAACATCCGACTTGACCGTGATTTCTCATGGATTTGCGGTTTTTCGTAGGGTTGGCTTACAGCTCTTGCAATACAGGGATCCGAACATTGCCTTGTAAATGGTTGTTTCCCTTTATTTTAGTGGAAGAAGCAACATGTTTCACATGCGCAAAATGGAATATTTTAAGCAGCCCTGCAAAAAAAGGCAGGGGCATCCGTACCGAGCTATGGATGCCAAGTCAAGGCCCCCAAGGTGTCCAGCTGGTGTCTGGTGTTGGGGTCTGCGCGTCAAAAGCCCCAAAGCCCCCCCCTCAACTGGCGCTGGGCCCATTTTAGCAAGCATGAGACATGCTCCAAAAATGATCCGAGCTAAATTGGAGGCTTAAGGAGAGACAACCCCCGAAAACTGCATTTCACTTTCATGGACTCAGTAGTTTCATGAGCGTTTTCACTCATCTCTCAGAACCACAGGACGAGCCATGAGGAAAATGGGCCCCTTCCTGTGATACTTTAAAGTTGAAAGTTGGATTCCCATCCCCGTGACTCTATCACTTTCAAGGAGGCTTCCGTGGTCTCACAAACAGTGGCAACCTAACCCCCCCCCCCCCCCCGCCCCATTTTTCGCAATCATGTATCGAATGGATCGACCCAAGACTATGTAAACAATCAAGAGAGCTTAAGCATCATCTACCCACGAGGTGATGTTGAAACCACCAAGAATGTGAAACGCGCGCTTTCAAAAATGAACATGGAACCCCCCAAAAACAAAAATAATAATACCACGTGTAAACGAATACCCTTTCAAGGCTACCTTCTTTTCAGGTTCCATGTTAACTTGCTAGTGCTCAGCAGGGAATCAGGGAATGAACCCAGGATCCCCTTTGAGGCATTTCTCATTCCCTGCTTATCGACCAGCACGAAATTGCAGGGTCCCGAGCAAGAACCCTCGTTTCTCTCATCTCCCACAGGATGCCTCCTTGCCACAGAACTTCTCGCACGGGCAGCCGAGAACGCTGCAGGGCGAAGCTGCCAGCATGAGACTCGCAGACCTCGTCTTCGAAAGCGAAAGCCGTGTCGCCGTGATCTCTGGAAACAAAAAGGAGGATGTGGGCACCAAAAAGGGAGACAAAAGACAAACGGCTGTCCTTCTGGTTTCACTTTAACCAAGGTGAAAAGGGACAATTGGTGGACATCACAAAAGGAACAAAAGGCGACAAGAACCACCGGTATCCCTTGGAGCGCAGCTTGCCGAGCATCTTTGCCACACCTCGGCCGCACTCGCACGCCTCCAGCTTGGGGGGCAGTTTTGGTCGCGGATTGGCTTGGGCGGATTGGCTTGGGCGGTGTCCTTTAGGAGTCCCCCAAAAGTTGGTGTGCCGGGTACCTCAGCTCAAGGCCCAATACCAATCTGATTACACTCCTGAGCGAACCAGCTCTAGACCCGAAATACCATGGGCGTGGCTCCAAACTAAACAGCTTACCCAAATCTTGGCCCATGTTTCCACATGCCAGCATTTTCTCCCCGTGTTTCCATGGGCCACCCGTTTTGGGCAACCCGTCTTCTCGGTCGCCGGGGCCACCGAACCTCGGGTCCGGGAGCCCCGGCCCAGCTCCAGGCCCAGGCGAGGCCCCGCCCAGGCCGCGAACTCGCCGAAGTTCACCACGCCGTTGCCGTCCTGCAAGGCACCGAGCTGGCCATGGGACTACACCTTGGTCTGTAGGCCCCTTAAAAACGTCGACAGACCTATTTAGACCAGTACTCCCTTTTTCATGGCCCAGCGCCAGTTGCGCAGTCCTCGTCGAGGTGATGCCAAGCCTGAAGGAAACGATGCAACTTCACAGGGTCGAAGCGTGGCGAGGCAAAAGAACCCGGTCGATGGACAAAGTCCCACGCTGCATGCTGCACTTGGTGGATGGCTTATCCATCCGGATGATATCCACGGTATGTCAAGGGTCGCCCCAAGGGAATCCCCCAGCAAAGGGGCCCCATGGACGCCGACGGACCTAGGCACTATTCGGCCCTGCTCCATTAGGATTGGGGGTGACAACCCTAGAAGGCACGAAAGAGCGCGGGTTAGCAAGCTTGACATTGCAATCCATGCGCTGATCTGGTGCTCGCGGCAATGAGCGCGCCTCATCTGTGACTTCAGGGAGCGAGCCACAGCACGCCCTGCATGCAGTCAGGTTTAGCCTTCTTTCGTCAAGTTTAAGCACAAATACCATGCATCGAAGCACCAACTCCACTGCTTTGGATGATCCGAATTAAATGGGGGATCCCCTGGTTTCCGTTTGCTGGTGGCGGGACCACCTTCCGACTTCCGGTCCACCGTCGGCTCTTGCAAGTCTCTGAATCAATGGGAACCCCGGATGATAAAGCCCTGGCTCATTCAGAAGGGGGGGTCACCCTTTCAGCGCGCGTTCGGCCCCTAATTCTTCAACCCGGGGTCAACATTGACATCATGGACCGCTGTCCTGATCTTGCCCAAAGAGGCTTCCAGCTCCCCGCGGGACAGCTTCCCGGAGCCATCGGAATCGCTCCAGTCCTTGCGGCGGAAAACGCCACCAGAGCGACCCTGGTGCAAAAAAAAATGCGCAACGCGGCTGGAGAACATGTACATGGGCCTGCTGTTCTTCTTGAGGGTGCCATTTGTTTGGTTGGCCATGGGGCGAAAGCCCCCCGTCAGACGCACCGGGAACCCGGGAACCGGGAACCCGCACGAAGATGACGCGGAGAGTCAGGGGCTCGGGCTGGACATCCTGTCGGATTTCTGATCAAGAGAATGGTGGGTGGTGGCGAAATCCATCAACCGCACCGCCATTCAGAAACCCTGGAAGGCAACGAAAAACGGCTTCAACCATGGTTGCAAAGTGGTGCAGGATGTCGTCCATCCACGGTAGGAAATGCAGTGAGTTCACCAACCACGTTTGAGGTGACTCCTTCTTAATTAAAAAACGGAAGAAGAAGAAAACACTAGCCATGAACTGGTGGATTGGGTTAGTGATTTGGGTTGGTTTGGAGGCTAAGGCGTACCTTTCTTATTTGATCTCGCAAGGATGGGGGGGGCCAAACCACAAAAAACACACCCCATAAACCTGCTCCTACCACCACCACCACCACCAGCAGCCCAACACACCTCCAGTTTCTGGTTGTCTCCATCTACCCCCCCCCCCCCGCCCAAAGAAGGAAGCCACCACACACCTCCACATGCTGCTGCGGTGTCTGGGGCTCCCTCGTCCCCCTTCGGGGCCTTCGACATGGAGCACGCGATGGCATAGTCCTGCGCTTTTCGAGAAGGGTGGTAGAACCCTGCAAGGGGCTCGTAGAAGGTGATTCGCGCTGAATATGGGACGTGGTGTGGATAGCTTGCGGACTGATCGGGGAGGGGTTCCCCACAAAAGCAAACAAAGCCCTGATGTGTTGCTTTTTTTCTTTGCTTGGGGGGGTGCGGGGGCGGATTCATACTGTAGAATGGATGGACAAAATCCACTTCACATTAGTTGGGATGGATGAAACCCCATGAATAAATACTGGGACAACGTGAATTTGGTCCGGCATTAATTAGGTCCCCACTTGAAATAATTCCCTGCCTCCGATTAAGGGGGTAGGTAATCCTGAACCTGTTCCCACTGTCTGGCTTTCTTGATGCATGGTGGAACCACCCAAATTTCCCATGTTCTCTTGGGGAAACGAGTAGTTTGGCCCCGGGCTCACATGGCCATGGCTCAAAATCCAAATCGTACCCCCAGTGAACGTCCCAATCCCCACTAACATAGACCAAAATGGGTGGTGCACCGAAAACCCCCAAAATGGTCCCATTGGTTTTGACCCACAGCCACGTCTTTGTGAAACTCCAGGCAAAATGTTCTGTGGGGATCTCAGGCCATTCGAGCCAAAAAGGACCCAAACGCAACGTTGAATGCTTGAGGGGCAGTCGATTGCTTCCATTCCAAGCCCACCAAAATTGGGGACATCGCTGGCGCTCATACCTTTGCCTTCCCCTCCTCCACCCCTCCTCCACCCTTCTCGCACCTCCACCCCCTCCAATCCCTCCCTCCAAACTGCCTTTTCTTCCCGCTCTTCCGCTTATCCTTCACCTTCGCCGCCTCCCAGCCGCTCGACTCCGCGTCCGCACCAACTTCCGCGGCGGCGCAAGTCGCGGCGTCCGTCAGGGCCGCCAGCTCGCGCCGGCGCTCCTCGATGGCCTGCTGCAACACCTCGGGCGCCTGAGCCACCTGAAACGCAGACGGAGCCCGGTGGTATGGAGGTGGAACGGGCCGTGGGACATCCCAGGTACCCTCAAGCACCAGGAAATGTGCGCAAATAAATCCGAATCCAAACCACCAAGCCCCAACCAAGGATTGCCTGATGAGACTTGGACCAGCCCAAGATAGTGTGGTGGCGAAATCTATTTCGCAGCATTCAGAAACCCTGGAGCCATGATTCCCCAACGCCAATAACGATGGCTTCCCATAGCTTCCAGGTGCGAGCGGAGCTCATCCATCAGTAGGCTTCGTTCGGCACAGGATTCGTTCGACAGACCAAGCAGTTGGCAACCACCCATGACAGACATAGCCGGGGGAGAGAAGAAAAAAAAATGGTTTCCCGTCGAAACAAGCCGTAAAAACGGACTACCAACTCAAAACACGCATTTCGGGTCCTCGTGAATGTTTCTCAAAAACAGGGACTCCTCGTGGCTTCCTGTTCGCTTCGAAACCATCCAAAAAGAGGTTCCCTGTTTGGCTTTGTCTCAAAATAAGGGACCCCGCAAAATGGGTGGTTGTTTCCCTTCGAATTCCATGTCAAACCACCTTAGAAGGGGGTACCAACTCCAAAAAAGATGACCCGAATCATGGTCGCCGTCCTTTGTGGCTTCCCCAAAAAACCCACCCGCAAGTTGGGGCACCTCCGAAACGACCACCCACCCACCCCACCCCACCCACCCACCCGCCGGGCCCACCACCAGTCCCACCTCCAGCTGCTGCAGGCGGATGGCCCTGGCCGCCAGCACCTGCACCTCCAAGTCCCGCAGCCGCTCCTTGAGGTCCCTGCGCTCCACCTGCGCCGTCAGCGGCCTGCCGACAGCGGGCTGCTGGGGCGAAGCCGGGCCGGGCGGGGGGGGAACCCGCAGCCGGGCGTTTTTTGGGGCAAGGAGGAGAGAAACCCCCAAAAAATGGCTGGCGGATTCCCTTTTCGGTGTCCTTTGAAAACTATCCAAAAAGGGTCCCTTCCACTTTCATGGAAAACCGGACGTTTCGGGGTCCTGGCTTGGACTAGGTTCCTTTTAAAAGGGGCAAATCCTTGGTGGAAGCCAACCAGAGGGTGATCTTGGTTGCTTTCGCTGCTTCCCTTTCTGATTGATTTTGGGTGTTCGTGCCAACTAAGAGCAACTAAGTGAAGTGGCTCGTCTCGTTCGAGGCCCGATACCCTTTTTGGGTCGGTTCAAAGGCAAACCAAAGGGACACCGAGCCTTCTCTGGGGGCCCCCGATTTTGACACACACCCAAGTGGATTATCGTTTGGAGGTGTTCCAGGTGGTTTCCTTACCCAAGGGAACCAGGGCTCCACATCCAACCTCCTTTCAGTTCAAAACTTGGGTATGGGTGGTGTGGGTGGGTGGGAGTTGGGTGGGTGTGGGTGGGTGTGGGTGGGTGTGGGTGCGGGTGGGTGGGGGTGGTGGTGGATGTGAGTGTGTGTGGGTGTGCGGGCGGCCACCGCGCCTGGCAGTCGCCCGCTGGGAGAACTGGCGCACCACGCCCCGCAGCACCGGGCCGAGGCCTCCGCCTCCGTCGCCTCCGTCGCCTCTGTCGCGCCGCTTCCGAGGCAGCGGCGCCCAGCTAGAGATGCTATTGCTCTCCACCGGGCGGTGGTTCTTGGCGCAGGCCAGGGTGATGTGCCTGTCACTGGCGGGAAAGGTGCTCTAAAACGCCCTCTCTGCAAAAGCATACAGTAATTATACAGTGAAAGGCGAACCAAGGTGCGGAACGCGGTTCACCGAGGGGCAGCCAACGACGCCCACAGCAAGGACGCCACTGCCCTTTCCGATGGACACCACTCGGAGCATCCGAAGATCCTTGGGCCGCAGCGTGCGGATCGCGGCCCTCCGCTCATCGGGCAGAGCGCTGCCGTTCGAGTTGGCATCCTCCAGACTTCCCAAGCAGATGGTCATGTGGTGTGCGTAAACCACCCATCCCTCTGGTATCGAGTCCTTAAATGTATCCAACAAGAGCTGAGAGCTCTCAACCTCCAGCTCCAGAGCGGAGAAAACGCAATCGCCAGACCTTCCCTCCTCAACATCATCTCCAGGCTCCATTTCTTCCACAGGAGCCGGCGGCTTGAAGACGTGCAGCTGCTCAGATCCATTGGACTGCAGCACTCGGCACTCCAACCCCAACGATGTGGTCAACGCCTCGATCTCCTGCGCTTCTTCCGCCGAGACATCAAGCGCAAGGTCTTGCTCCGAAGACTGATAGAAGCCATTCAGCAGCTCCACCTCGGCCAGGCTTTTAGTCTACAAATGCCAGTCGCTATGAGAAAGGGTACCTTTTTCGCGGCACTATATAGAGTACTTGAACTTAAAGGAAAACACACCATTTATGTTCTGTTTGTCTTATATTTATGTGTGCGAAAAGAAAACAAAGGAAAAAAAAAGGCCAGAAAAGGCGAAAAGGTCAGTTGAGTCTCGAAGTGAGATCCGCAAATTCTACAAGAAGTAGCTTAAACCTGAATTGCCTCGAGCACCTACACCATGACTTTCCGCTCGGTTTACCCCCTACCCACTTCCTGAGTCGATTGGCTCAAACCGTCTAACCTGTGTTTACCACTCAAAACCCTCTTCCGAAAGAACATAAGCCCAGGCGCTATCCCCAACCGCCCTTGACTGAACCCTCCTGCCTGGGACCACTCCACAGCTTGTTGGGGCGCAGTCCCAACTTGGGAAGCGAGTTGATGGCTTGAACCATTGCTTGAGAAAATACTGACATCAAAATACTGGACATGTCCCTTCCCCCTTGTTTCCCAAATCGGGGACCCCCTCCCCCCAAAAACAAGCAGAGCGTGGCACCCTCCCGAAAACCAAAAAGACGCACCCGGGAATTACAAGGTCCGGCACCCCAGTACTTGGGAGAAGCCAAAGCCGCCATCTCCGGACTCATCTCCTGTCGCCGTTTCAGGTCCCGGTCGTAGCCCAAGCGGTCCAGGTCCGACCAACTCTCAGCCTCCGAGACCCGAGTCTGCTGCGTAAACATCTCCTCGACTCTGTCACCAAGCGGGTTGCCGTCTTTGGTTGGGGGCACCCAGTTTCTCTGGTTGGTAAGAAAAAAACCAAAAGGAAACCACTCATATTGATGTGGGGGTCTGCTAGATTGAGACAAACCCAAGTGGATCCAATCTTTGATGGGACGTCTCAGAATCTTCATTGTCCGAGAGTCCGAAAGGTGAAAAATGGAATGCAAGTTCGACTTGCTGATAGCTGGGTTGGTTCTCGTTGACACGTCTCCAAAAAATTGGATCCTCCAAGAAGATAACTCTTAGGGTGCAGCAATCACAAGGTGTCCAACGGAACCGAAAAGAAGCTTCAAGTGATCAGGCAGAAAGATTTATGTTTGATGGTAGGGAAATAGATTCCATGGTCCAAAAGGTTTCAAAGCTGAAATTTCGGCGCCGGAAACTTTATTTCACGAGGCTGAAAGGGGGGAGGGTGTGAGGGAGCCCAACTTAGCTCTTACGCCCTGAAGGCCTTGGGGCATGCCACTCCCCCAGTGATTATTTGTCATTGGCCAAAAGCAAAGCCCACTTCCGCCGGCGAATTGATGGAATCGTTCAATGCTGCAAAGCGGGCCCTGACGAAATACCCTGACCAATACTCACAATTCTGGCAGATGCTTGTTGCTCGCGGCGGTGATGTGAACACCCACCCAAGAATGAGGGGCCCAAATCTGCGTCTCTTTCTCGTCTCCGAGTTTCCACGAAGCCGCGGAGCGTCAAACCGCCGAAGGCTCCGGTCTCGTCTTCCTCGTGTTCTGCCCAGTCGAACTCCGCCTTCATGTGCTCAAACTCGTCCCCCTTCGTGGGTCTTGGGAACCAAACGGAAACCGACCAAATTGGGGGTCCAAGGTAGACACAAACCGTCACAAACCCGTGTATTTTGGTTGCCAGGTACCCTTTGTGGGTCGCGAGGTGCCCTTTGTGGGTCGCCACGTACCCTTTGTCGGTCGGTTTTTGGGGGGACATCGAAAGGAAAATGACAATGTTGGGGGTCTGAACCCTATCTGGACGTCCTTGAACTCTCGGCCATCCACGTTTGCAGCACGGCTGAATGCTTGCAGCTCCTCCTTGCAACTGGGGTGGTGGAGGAGGATTCAGAAATTCAGGGCCCCTGGTTTGCACCATGAACTCAACCACACACACGTTTAAGAACACTACTCCTCTTGATGTCCCTTTAAAAGGCCCGTTTCACGGGTCGGTCTGGTTGAAACCAGCCACCCTGATCCTTGTCAAGGATCTTGTCACCGTTGGAATCGAAGCGGGAGAAAATCTCCACGAGGCACTGCTTGAAGGGCTTCGTCAGCTTCCCGTGCTGCATGAGCCGCACGAGCGGCTCTTCTCTTGGCTCTTCCTTTGGAGCCTTCTTCTTCCCCATGGCGCGCCAGGCGGCTGCTTGCGCACAAGGAATGTGCAAACTGTCCATCTTGTTCCTCTGACAGATGTCTCTTGTTTCTTCTCTGTGGCTGGTTACATATCTGGCTCAAATGAGAGCTGAATGCGCAACACTAAGCAAATTCACCAAGAAACCAGATCGCTGAGCTAGAGCTCAATGAGCTGTCAAATATTCGGAAGCAGGTCAAGCCACACGCTTGGGTGCGAGAAGTCTGCCCTGTCCTCGTCCAGTGGATGTGCTTCGGCCTGCAATCCGCTGGCTTCTCGACTTACTCCGGCCCTTTGTGGTTCTCAGTAGGGAATGAGGTCCAGACCAGCTCTCATGGTTGCCTTTTCGTTGATTCCTAGCTAGTAGTTGATGTCTTGTTCATCCGCAGGAGACATTGCCCTCCTGTGTATTTACAGGGTCCAGGGTTTCTTAGGTGGTGCAGGATTTCGCCCGTCCGCAGTATCCCAAAATATGCCGAAGCTGTCTCATCCTTAGAGAGTGCTTCCTGTCGCTCGCCTCTTCAAATGTCCAAAATATCTTTGCATGCTGAACCCAGAGCACCTAAAGGAGGCTGCTCGCAAGGATGGCCATTCCCACCCTCACGTCCAAGTGATGCCCCTTTGGGCCCTTTCAGCTACCCTCCCTCCCACATGGCAAGTGACAGAGAATCCCTTCAAGAGGAATTTCATCTTCCAGGTACCTCCCCACAGGTGCCATGTTAGTTGGAGAAAGGGTAAACCTCATACCCTGTTGGCTTCACACGAACCCAACGCTGAGCCTTTCCGCCTGCTTGTTCTTGAATCAGAATCAGCCGGGTCTTGTGATTGCTTCTCACCCAAGATTGATGTGGGTGTGTGCCTTTTTGAGCCTCGCTACCCTTGAGGGGTTGTCTTAAGCCAAAACGAGACCCGATTTGGGTCTGTATGTTTTGAGGGTTCCCATTTTTCACCCAAAGGAAAACCATCAAATTGTGCCGAGCCAAGCATGTTACACAAACTGAAATCCAAGGCTATGATGAACCACCATTTTGGGCGCGTTTTTTTTTTGACGAAAGGCACCCTTTCGGGTTTAAGCGGAAACCACAGGGACCGTTTGTTTTGAAGGCAAACCAACAGGGAACCATTCTCGCAGGTCCCCTATTTTGCCATTTGGGGATCCCCTATTTTTACACACCGACACACATGTGATAGGGATACTGTAGACGAAATATCATGTCTGTTCCTCCATCGGGTGCTCCCCCCCCCCCACATCCCACGCGGGTCAATTTGGGCTGTCTCCCTTGTACAGTAGACCATCCACCCAAATTCAATCCCTGGCAGTGAAAGGTTCAACCCATTCAACGGATCGTAATTGGCTGTGGCTCAAGAAACCGGTACCAAAACAGAACCCTGGTAAGTGGAAACATGGACCAAAACCTGCGTAACCCCTGTTTAATTTTGAGCCACACCCAATTCTCTACAGGCCCTGCCTCCAAATGAGCCGCCGTGCGGTTCCTGCACTTGGACCCGGCCTTGCAGGCCTAAGCTCACGCAGGGCAAGTCACTCAGGTGCCGTGTGCGAGGAATGATCCAAGAGCCTTTGTGAGGCACAACTTCCCGAAGAGGATTTTTCAGGTACGGTTTTATTCTGCTCCTTTGATTTTTTTTTTTTTTTTTTTTTTTGGGGGGGGGGGGGCACCTTTTTCAATGGGCAGCTTCAGGTTTGCTCTACGAGGATATACTTCTTGGCAATATTGGCTGAGGCGCAAGGATCGACCCTCCAATTCCCTGGTAGACAAAATCCACAAAAGCTGCTGTGCCCCTAGGTCCTTAGCTTTGAGCCACACCCTGTGCATGTGGAATCTGGTGGTGGGAAGCCGATCATCGCATTCGGACAACTCAATCAGAACCGGTCAAGCACGCAAATGCGGGGGTTTCGAAGGTACCCTTTTTGGGGTTAAGGAACAGCAAAGACCAACCAAAGCCCAGCTTGCATCTTTGGAGGC
>CAUJNA010003736.1:76398-306398 GCA_963377175.1 Effrenium voratum | reverse complement strand
ATTTGCAAGAAATCAACATTCCAGCGTTTCTTAGGTGGTGCAGGATTTCGTCCATCCACAGTAGGGTAACTCCAACATGGCTTTGCCCCGGTAAATGGAACCAAGGACTAACACCTGCGGGTGAGTTACCCAATTCCTGGTTTCAGTTTGATCCATACCTACGTTGCGTCGATAAACTTCGAAACAAATTTCTTCGCCCTGAGGAGTTGCAGGTAGTTCTTCCCTCAAGCAGGGGCAGCTTGCGCGCCGCCGCTTCCCCCGAACGAGGCGATCTGCTTGATGGGGCACGCGTGGTTCATGGAATGCTGATGTCGAACCTGGCGGGCTGGAGGAGCAGCACAGATCTGAACTGCGGTTGTTGGAACTCTGTGATAAACGAGTTCTTGGCGTAGGTGTCCCTTTTGGGAAAATAGATGGCCCTGGTAGTTGATTGAACCACCGGGTAAACCAGGGCCCTCCATTTGTTCAACCAAATCAACCAAAAAGGACACCTATGGTTCTTGGTGGAGATGAATGTTCATGTCACAAAGTCCTGATGATGTTGTCGTTCATATATTTCAAAGAATAGGACAACGGTCCCAAAGTCGGCAACCAGTATGTTCACGATCAAGTAAGGATATTGATATCCTTCTGCAGCAGTTGATGACTGTACGGATCCATTCCACTGATTCAAAATCATCTATACGGGTGTGTCTTCAAAATAGGCGAACCTCTAACATTGGTGGATTTCCTTTTGCCGCCGCAAAGGGGGGGGGGGTACCTTTACCTCAAAAAAACGAGCCACCCATACAGACGAAAGCTGCGAATGTTTAGCGATTCGGCTCTCGAAGGGCTTGCCTTCCTCTCAGGATGCTCGTGGAACATGAAGGTTGCCACCAGCGATACCTCGAACGCGATGCACCCTCAAGAGGGTGTGCCCCCCCCTAAAATGGTCTTTCCGAAATGTCTCGAAATAGGGGAGCCCCTAAAATTGTGTTTCATAGGTGACCCCGAAGATGGGGCATGTCCTTTTGCTCCCCAAAAATGGTGGTTCTTTTTGGTCCCCCGTTTTTTAGCCAACCAAAAAGGTCGAGTCAACACACGCCATGAGGGGCGTGATCTGATGGGCGAGTGCTCGAAGGAAGGGCTTGCTCCTGGACGGGAGCTGAGGTCTCTGCCCCGTCGGTTTGGATTGGGTAACTTTGTGGTTAAGGGGCGGTTTCCCATTTGCCCAGGTCTCAATTCCCCAAACCGCCAGTCCAATCCGCCTAGGGGTTACCTGATTTGGTGGTCTCAAAGCTGCGCCAGAAGAAAACAGTGTCCCAGATTTTAGGTTCAAGCTCAGTGAGATGGGCGCAGCTTTTTGAAGATACACTTTTAGGATTCACAGGGAAACCACAAGTAAAGAGGTGCCCCTCAAAACAACACTGTTGTCCACAATGAAGGGTGTCACCTAAGTCCTCAAAACAACACTGTTGTCCACAATGAAGGGTGTCACCTAAGTGGTGTCCCAGCTTTTCTTGACAACCACCCCAACAAAAGGCACCCTCAAGAACAAACAGCGCAATGAAGCAACGCAAGTCAAGGGGAAAACCATTCCTTACCTCAAGGGCTACCCCCCCTTTTGGGTGGCTTTCCATTGAAGAAAAAACTAAGACGGCACCCCACACAAAAAAAAAAAAAAAAACGGGAAGCTTCCCTTCCGTGTCCCTTAACAACCCACAATTTGGCTCCTTCTTCAGCTCCGCTTCATCGTCCACCTGCGTGATCGCCAGCACCGACAGCGCCTGACGCTTGGGCGCTTGGCGCTTGGCCCAGTCGTCGCTCGCGCTGGGTTTCGGACAGAAAAACGTCTCACCCAACCCAAGTGGTCGTTGCAAGAAACAGAAACCCAACCCTAAACATCACCTGTTTTTGACAGACCTTGCGAAAACAGGTAAAAAAAAAAATCGGAGGGGGGTGAGGCTTCTTTCTCTCCCCCCCTGGTTCGGCCTGCTCCTGAAGCGCCATGCAGTTGCGGCTGTACTTTTAGTCCAAATGCTCATCAAAATGCTTATAGGATTGACCCCAAATCCCCATGCAGCCTACTCAAAGTGTTCTCGGGAATTGGTTTTGGGCGCTCGAATTGGGTCTTTTGAAAGGGGCTATACACCTTGCCCTTGTCGAAATGGGCAAATAGGTGTCCATGATTTGTGCATCCCTTCAAACTCAAACCCGAAAGCAGGGTGACCTTCATCAGCCCCAAGCGAAGCATGCTGAGCCCCCGGCATCGGGCGAAAACCAAATGTAGTCCAGCGTGCCCTGGAAGTCCTGCGTGAGGCGTGTGACCGCCACAAGCCTAAACTGACCCAAAAAAAATGCAAACGAATCCGGGGCTTCCGATGGATCTACGTCAAAACATCACCCCGAAAAAGAAGGAAAAAAAACGGCCGCCCGAAGAAGGGATGAACAAAGCCTGGAATGAACAACAACCTCTTCTCTGTGTCATGGTCATGGCTCCCTTGATAGGATTTGTTCCATTGGTTGAAGGCCCCTGGTCAAGAGGTTCATCACCATCCCGGACTATCTTGGTTGACATTGGAAGGGAAGCAAAACAAATTGAACTTTGGAAGTTAAGTGGTTGGATTTCAACCACTAAACCAC
The DNA here is from genome assembly GCA_963377175.1 of Effrenium voratum. Classification (NCBI taxonomy): domain Eukaryota; class Dinophyceae; order Suessiales; family Symbiodiniaceae; genus Effrenium; species Effrenium voratum. Next base: position 303,776 of record CAUJNA010003736.1, on the reverse strand, counting down.
AATAAGCAAAAATATAACATGTGGTAGACTTCTAGTAAACCACTTAACAATAAAATCTAACTTTCTAGTAAACCACTAGAATGTTTCCCAACAACAACCATGCTATCCCCACGATACTATTCCCGGCGCCTCGGTGTAGTTGGTGAAGGACGCCTCGCGGCCTCGAATTGGATGAGAATCGTCTCACTTTGCATCGTGTCCTAACAATCCCCCTCTCACAATGAGGGTGTGCCATTTTTTTTGGAGCTGGTACCGCATTCCGTTGTATTTTCTTTCTTTCTTTGGTTTGGGGGGGGGGGGGGGCTGTTTGGAGCTGGTACCGATTTGTTGTTTCTTTTCTTTCTTTCTCTGGTTTGGGGGGGGGGGAGTGCTGAAGGGACAACCACCAAGGAAGACCCACCCATTTGAGGGGCACTCCACTTGCATTCTTGGCTTTCTGGAAAGATGTGTCTCTGGGAAGCATGGGCCATCTCCAGCTTATAGAAAGCGCCACCTGAGCATGTCAATCCCAATCCCGCGAAGTCGTCCACAAAACCTCCACCTGAGCATGCAGTAACCTGGCTCAGGACTCCTTTTCATGAGCAAAACCCATCACCTCGAAGGTTTCACAAAAACATGGGACTACGGGGTCGATTCAACAGCGGCCTAGGGGATCTTTCTTAGACTCACCGAGCAATTGCAGTGGGGAAAACAAACATGGTTCGCTAATAATGGTTGTCTTAAACTGGCTTCAAAGGGGTATGATGGTTAAGGGACAAAGGGCGGACATCAAAATTCGGTGGGTCCCGATTCATGTCCACGGGTCCAACTCTTAAAGATCATATGCATGTTGGTCTCTCAACAACACAGGGGGGGTGTTTCCTTGTTTCCCTTTAACATTCCCCCCCCAAAAAATAGTAGTAGCAGCAGTAGCCACTTTCTCTAGGACGGGAACCAAAGGGAGCCCCTCCCCCTTAGATTTCCCCGGGTCCGGGCCGTTGCAAATGGCGTAGGCGGTGGCCAGGCAGAGCTGGTGTTGAAGCTGCCGGCTGAACCTGACCAAAACGGGCAGGTCGCCCATGGCTGGGAGTCCGTCGAGGAGAAAAAAAAAGAAAAAAAACGGCAGGGCGGTGGAAGAAGACAATTGTTAGCTGGAGGGTCGATGATGCGCGCCAACCATTGTGTGCGCCTCTTTTTGAGTGCCCTTTTTAGGGTGTTCTTAAATGCAGAAACCAAGAGACACCACCCTCGTCCTAGGGGGGTGCGCCCAATTTGGGACAAGTCTCAGGGGAATGACCTTCCAAGCATAGATAGTACCTTGGAAATGGTTGCTTGAGTATGAGGGCATGAAGGTGTGAGGGTCAGGGATGAGGGAGGGTGAGGGTGTGAGGGTATGAGGGTGTGAGGGTATGAGGGTATAAGGGTATTAGGGTATAGGGTATAAGGGAGTGAAGTTATCATGGTATGAGGGTATGAGGGTGTAAGGGTATGAGAGTATGAGGGTGTGAGGGTACGAGGGTATGAGGGTATGAGAGTATGAAGCTGTGAGAGGGTGTGAGGGTGTGAGGGTGTGAGGGTGTCAGGGTATGAGGGTATGAAGGTATATTGAGGGTGTGAGGGTACGAGGGTACGAGGGTATGAGGGAAACATCATCCCAGGGGCATGAAAGGGTAATGGCACAGCTGCAAAGAATTCCCAGCCTTCTCAGCAGCCCGGACGGATCATGCTGCAGGTCCTGCGCAAAAAGCTCCAGGCAACAAAATTGGGGCCCCTGTTGGTACCCCTTTTGAAAGGCGGCGGCACAAGGCGGTCACCAGCCCCAACTGGATGTGTCTCAAACAACTATCCCTCAAAGTAGTTGGTTTCCTTTTGGCCCCCTTCACCCCCAAAAGCGTACCTGGAAACACTCCAAACTCTGTGGCATCTTCTCCACCACTCCGCGCGGGTGTGTCTGTGTCACCCAACAAAAACAGCGCCATTTTAGGTGGCACCGCCCCTTAGAGTCCACCATTTGCGAGCTCGGCCTTGTGGTCTTCTCTTATGGAGCCACAGTTCAGGTACTCATACACCTCAGTCGTGAGATTCAATCCATGCGCTGCATGATGTTCAACCATGGACAAAACAAACACAAAACCAAACAGAAGGAATGAAAGAAGCAGAGAGTCCCATATTTCTTGCGGCCTTTGGGTTTTGGCAGCACGAACAGTTCTCAGTGCTGGGGCTCATGCAGCAGAATCTGGAGTTGAATTGAAGTCGCCAGCAAGCAGCAAAGGCCTGGCATCCCGTTTGGCCTTCGAAATTCGGCCGAGTCAGTGATTTTAAGTCCAGCTTTGTAGAGAACTCAAACAAAAAAGACAGCCCAAATTTGTAGGGTTCATCCCATCCATCTGGTAATTAGGATATATCTTGGAGTTGCTTTGAAGGGAACCAGGGCCCTTATACGGAGTGCCCCAAAAGAGACACCCCCATACAAATGAACATGCAAATTGCACAAGGCGCCTGGATTCTGCAGGAATCCCCAAATCCATCGCCACACGGCTCATGAGCTGGGAAGGAATCCTAAGCACCTTTCGCCTTGCTCTGGGTACCGGGTTCCACGGTTCCACCCCGCGAGCATGATGGGCTGAAAAGGCGCAAGGGTGTGCAGATTGCTTGGCTGACATAAGGGACTGTGAATGATCATTGTGTTTCCACATGGCAATTTGTACCCCCCACTCCTGATAGTAATTACGGGGGGGTGGGGGGGGGGTGGGGGGGGCGACCGTGTGAGCTGTCACCCGTGACAGAAACATGGCCCCCACGTCCGCTGGTCCACTGTTGTTGCAAGGGAGATTTAAACGAAATATTGGGTTGGTCGATTTCCCCACAGGCCAAAACCCGGCTTCAGTCCTCGTGGGAAGCACCAGAATGCGACTTATACCCCATATGAGTTGGCTTCCCAACAAACAAACCGCTGGGTTTAAGTCATTGAACAAATCACCGGAAGGTGCCTCTCTCACGTAACGGGGAAGCCAACAAACTTGGAACCCAAAAGCCACACTCCCGGTTCCTTAAAGTGTCCCAAAACCCACCTGCTAAATACACCGTGCTCCTCTACATCAGGTGGTATTTGTGTGATTGCCTTGTCTAACTGTCCCATGGTTTCTCAAAATCGTGGACCGAAAATGTGGTGGTTTTGAAACAAAGCCAAAAGGAAACCACCTATTTTGGGGGGCTTCTCGAAAACAAAGCCAAAAGGAAACCACCTATTTTGGGTCCTACTTCGAAATGCCCACCTTTTTTTTTTCTCCCTCCCGGCCATCTATTCCTTCAAGTCGGGCCACCCCGCCGCCTGGCCACCCCGTTTCAACCGCGTTTTGCGCACCAGTGGTCCCACTGCAGGTGCTTCAGGCACTGGATCAGAAGGTGCGACTGAGCCGGAGCCGAGAAACGGCCCTCAAACCGGGTCCCATGGATACCAGGAAACCAGGGATCCGGAGACATTTTTGCACCTGAACATGGCAACTTGTAAGTGGTGGTGTCCAACTTTATGTTGGTCAACATGTGTCAAATGGTGGCAAAATGGATATATACATATATATATGTATATATATATATATATATATATATTTAAGGAGCCCTGGGAACCCTTCGACGTGTCGGGGTCCTGGTTTAGACGAGCTTGCTTTTGAAGGGACCATTTCTCTGGTGGGTTCCATGCTAGGGGAAAAGGAGGGTATGTCTTAAAATGCTTGTATGTTGGCTTCCCTTGCACCAGGAAGGCACAAGCAAACGGCACCACATCCTTCGGCTTGGGGAAGAAATCCCCTTCCTCAATGAGCCCATCCCCCCAATCCCCTCCCTCTCTGAAATGGCGAGTCATAGCGGGAATCTCAGAAGCATGAATCCGCCTTAGGTTGGAATTTGAACGTGAAACCGGAAAAAAACAAAAAAAAAAAAAAAAAAAAAAAAAGCAACCTCGAGCCTCAAAAAACGGACCCGCGAAACCATCCGCCCATGTCGTACCCTCAAAAAAGGGTAAAACGCCACTTGAAATTCAGCATGGAAGCCCAAAAAAAAAAATGTGCAAATGGAACACAGCCCCCAAACCCATTGATCAGAAAACCGGCCACTCTGAGACGGACCCAAGTTCGTTGACGGGCCTGCCACAGCTTCACGTCCGAAGAGGTGGGATCGCAGAGGATGTGGGTGTTCACCTCGGGACAGGCCCAGTTCGGCTCGGGGTGCTCGTGTCAAGCGGCTCATGGGGGCCTCTCTTTGGGGCATTGGCATACCCCCAAGAGCAGCCCTCGGCGCTCCTACGTCCAAAACAGAGGGATCCTTGCATGATACACCTGAACATTGCCTTGAAAATTGTGGGTTCCCTTTATTCTTCGGCGTTGAAAAAGCCACATGATTCAAATGGTTGCAAAATTGGAGATCTTTTGAGGAGCCCTGTAAAACTTGAGCCAAAACAAAACGAAAACCTGCTTCCCAGCATGGCAATGCAACTGGGCCTTCGGGTTGGGAGCTTGTGCCGGGTTGGGTTGGGTGCACGGATGCCCGAAATCTGGCAATGGACAAGGACCCCCTTTTCCCATAAAGTTGATTGGTGAGCAAAGAGGATGACGAAACCCAACATGGGTTGCAATTGTGTCTATTTAGGAGTGTCTTTTTTTAGGGGACCCCCAAAATGATTGCGTTTCCTTTTGGTGTCCCTTAAAACCGCCCCTCTAAGAAATAGGTACCCTCAAGACAAGACAAACCCATTTCCCCCGACTGCTTGCCATGGTTGTGTGGTTGGCTTACGCCAAGCTGCCACCACCAAGCAATGACCTCCATGCTGCCCGGCCTGCGAAAAGTTGCTTCCGACTTTACGCTGGCCCCGGCGAAGTAAAGGGGGACACTTCTCAAGGAAAAGGGGAAGTGTCTGATTTAGAGGGAAGCTTGAGAGCCGAACCAAACCCTAGGAGCTGAGCTGCCAAGAATCAACTGGCCATGCATCCATCGAGTCTCCGAAAAGCTGCGAGATTCCCAAAATCTGTCTGCAAAAGAAATGAAGCGACCATAAAAAAGAAGAGGATACTGACCGTGCGCCGCATGCACTCGCAGCGCAGAGGAGAGAGAAATCGCAAAATCGCCGCCCGCGCCTGCCCGCTGTTGGGGCTTGCCTTGATTTGTAGATCTTCCAGCAGTATGGCCAGGGCAACATTGCCTGGCCGAAGTGAGGGACCCATTGAGATATTGAGACCTGTACACCCCCCCTTACAGTAGAAGATACCAACTGTGCGCCTGAAAGGATAGATCCAAAAGACACCTGCTTTACATGGGATCTTCTGTGGCCAAGGTCATTGTGTAAGGGGTTCTGCTCGGGGTTATAACAGACCTCAGCTATGTGGACAGTACCCAATTGAGCTATGGTTAACATTCATGGCGTGCCTAGCCGACACTGGAATTTGGTGAGCAACAAATGTTCACTCTCTTTCGGTAAACTTGCTGAATGTCCGCAATGTCACACCCCGTACAAATGATGGTGGCTGGTGGCTAGCATTGACAGCTGGTCATATGGCTGTGGAGCAAAAATTAGTAAATGGAACCAAGGACTCAAACCTGCAGTCCAATTCCTGGTGACTAAATTCTTGACCCATATCCAATATGTGTATGAGCTTTGGGGGCCCTTTGGTATGAACCTTTCGTGAGCAAAAGTCCGGAAAAACAATATTTGACAGCTGTGACGCCACCAGGCCTTTGGACAGCCTCTGAAGGCCTAAGAGCGGACTGGCGCAATGTACCAAAGGGTGTACCCCGTTTGGAGTGGAAAATGACAAACACGGCAGATCAAGGAGAAAGCAACCCCTTTTAGGGGGCCCTACTTTGATCAACTGCCACGTGCTCCCCTACAGATTGGCATGAAACACAACAAAAGACAACATGTTGGGGGTAGAAACTCCTTTTGGGGGAAGCCCCGGTTTGAGTTCGACGGTCATTTGCAGGGGCACCCAACCCATAGACAAATACAGTTTGAGCACATTGCGGAACCCAATTCAATCAATGCAGGTGAAAATCCACCCTGCGTATAGGACCAAACTTGCTGGTGCCCAGCAGGGTCATGAGGGAATCACCACCAAAAGCCATCCATCCTATGATGTCCCTCTCTTGGGAAACAACTGGGTTCATTCCATTTCTCATTCCCTGCATCTCTCGCACCGCTGCAAGCCATTTGCTCCCTTCTGCGATCCGCTGAGGCAGGGTCTCTTGTCGTTCTCAATGTCCCAACCGGTATTTTGACGGATCTCCATGGCAGACTCCCGATCGTAGTCCACCACCTTCATGGCGGGGGCCGATAAAACAAAACAAAAAATGGGGCGGACACCTGGGTCTCGCATTTTTTTTGTTAGGGGCCCCATTGGGATGGTGTTCTTGTTTCCTTGAATGTCCCTTGAAAAAACCGACCAGACCGAGGGGTGTGTCTTTTTTCAGGAATCGGACCTCCCCCAGATGGGGTCGGTGTTCTGCTTTGGGCTTCCCTGTAAAACCAACCAAAAGGAGGTGCCCTCAAAAAAGACACACACCCACTTCGGGACCAGCAGTTCACATTGCTGCCACTGCAACCACAGCCTGCTTGTCAACGCGACGGAATCGAGTGACTTTGTAGAAGGTCGCACAGCCTGGCAAATGGGACACGGGAACACCGGGCCTTTTTCAAATGAACATCTCGAGTCTAAATGGCCATGGGTCAAAAGCTCGTAGCCCCAGTGAACATCCCAATCCCCACTAAAATAGACTAAAATGGGTGGTGCACCTACCCCACAATGGGATCCCAAAACGGTCTTGACCCACAGCCAAATCACCGGGTTCCCTTTAAGCCCATGCTTTGGTGCGGTGGGGCGGGGCCGGTGTGCTGGGGGGTCACCGACCGGACCTGCCTTCAGCGGTGTACTTGCCCCGATGAAAGATCGGATCCTCGAGAAGGCGACCCAGTCACCGCACGCACGTCGCTTTGGGGGGGAACCCCCCTGAAATGCACAAACCAAAAAGAATTCAAGCCATGTCGATTTCGGGCTCCCCAATCTTGACTCCATGTTAATGGTAGACGGCATGGTGAATATCAAAACGGCAAAACTACCCTCTGATCGCTTGACTTTTTCAAAGCGGAGGCGGTCCCTCTTCTTCTGCTGAAAAACGCCCTCGTAGCCAGCTTCTGCCAGCTGCGGCCTCGCGAGAACCGGCACCATTCCTCCGGAGAAAACCAGCACCCCGGCCAAAAGAAACTCCAAGACTGGCCGAAATTTGGGAATTTCTTTTAGAAATTATATTCAAAGCATTTCCTTTGAAAGGGAAGAATGATATTCAACACCTTTTCTTGCAAAAGGGAAAATCATAAAAACCCTTTTCTGTTGGACAGTCGAAGGACTTTTCTGGGCAAACCAGTTTGCCATGCCGCCGCTCCGAGTCAAGCGTAGCGCGGCTTTGGCCACCGGCCTGAACCACTCGTCATAGGCGTCCTTCTGCACCTGACCATCCGAGACGGAAGTGAGTTTTTCTGGTGTCCCTAAGCCATTAAACAGGGGTACCAACTCAAAAACAAGACATATCCATATTGCCTGGTCTTCCAGTCTCAAAGAGTAACTCCACCCATTTAGGCAGCTCCCAATTGGAGGCAAAGACACTTGAGTCACAATCAAAACGGGTAGTAAGGGATAATCCCAGCCATAAATGGGTGCGGCCGCCTTTGCATTTTAAGATCAGGTTGTGATTACCCAAATGTGGTTTGCCCAAAAGAATGGGCTTCGGTTTCCCTCATTGGTGTCCCTGAAAAAAAGACACCAAAAACGGATAACCCCCCCCCCAACCGCCATTATTGTGACATCCTCAAACTGACTCTCTTAGCTGCTTTTGAGCGGAGTCTCACCCCTCAAACTGCAACCACTCGCCACTTTTAGGAGCCCATTTTAAACACGTTTAAGGAGCCTATGAATAACCAAATAACACGCCCCTCAGTTTGTTTGCACCGCGCATGGCAGTTTTAAGGGGCCCCAGATATGCCTCCTGCAGCGTGATGATGTCCGCAGCCATCGACTTCAACTCCTGAGCCACGAGCGCATCCCAGCAACATGGGTGGCGTAGGTGTTTCCACACATAGCGCACCCTCCAAGCAGACTCCAAAATGGGCAGACCAATCAGCTTGGAGATGGGGATGTCCGGTTTGCCTGTGGACCAATGAGAATGCTTGTTTTCTGGCTGCCCCATCCGAAATTCCGAAACAGGAGATGGGGATGTTCCGAAATTGCCAGATTCAATCCACAAAGGGCCCCGTTGAGACCAGCAACAAACAAAAGGGGCCGACACGCTTTGTCACGTGCGGGTCGTGGTACCTCAATAACGCCCGTTCAAGCAAACCAAGAAAGTGAACTCGGACAAAAATCGCCAAACGTCCGATGGAAAAGCCATCCAAGCCTTTAAAGGCCAGTCCCGACCTTGAAAATGCACCAACCAACCTCAAAAAAAAACCATCCAACCGTTGAAAAGCACCTAAATCCCTCCGTCACTCGTTGTTCGGACAACGAGTGACAGGTCCGGCGCTTGTGCACTTCCGGGGCGAGTCCCGCAGAGAGAGAGACATGTGGCTCCTTCATGATGAGGTGCTTCCGCCAAGTCCAGGACAGGGCCCACTTCTCGCAGTAAGGATAGACCTCCGTGCGGAGTTATTCGGCTGTGGCTCAAAAAAACGGTACCAAAATGGAACCTTGGTAAGTGGAAACATGGACCAAAACCCGCGTAACCCCTCCTGTCTAATTTTGAGCCACAGCCAGGAAATTCCTCAAAATGAGAGTCTTTCTCAAAATGGGTGTCTTTTCTCAAAATGGGTTGACTTGGTGTTGGTACCCGTTGTTGTGGTTTTTAAGGGAAACCAACAGGAAACCGTTCCCATTTTGGGGGAGTGGGTCTGCGTCAAAATTGGGATGTGGACCCAACAAACATTACCATGACGGTGGAATTCCAGGTCTGAACCACCAAATGGGCTTTGGTTGTTCTTTTTAGCTTCCCGTTGAAAACCAAGGTGAAAAGGATACTAAGCTTCAAAAAACCGCGAACCCACGGCACCTCACTTGCTCAGCAGCCATGGACGCTTGGGTGCGGGCCGACTCGGTGGCATACAAATCGGCCAAGACCTCAGGCGAACGCAACTTCCAAGTTGCTTCAAGCAGTTGCATCGGATTTGCGTAAGCCAAGAGCATTCCAATTCATCACCTTGAACTGCTTGTTCAGCCACTCTGCCTGAGAGACAGCGAAGCTTTCAGCACTTTTTCAGAGATCCGCGGCCCGGCGCCCGTCAGCAGGCACGTGCGAGATGCACTGAGGCTCGAGGCGTTGAAAGTGGGCCCGTTGGTGACCATGCGGCGACAGCGTGCCTTGCAGATGGCATGTCGGATGCGACGGAAGGCTGTGGGTGAAAACCCGGGAAACCCCTGGTGAACATCAATATAGGTGGTATATGGGTGTTCATCCGCCCCAAAATGGAGGCATAGGTTATGACCCATGGCCACAACTCTCCGCAGAGCCTCCTTGGGCGTGGGGATGACAGTCCCAGTGGTGATGGTCATGCCGCCGGTGGTTGCATCGCGGCCGCCCTGCAGCCAGCAACAATCACGGTTCAAATACGGCGACATGAAAGGTTGAGTTCACTTGTCCTTGGCTTCCCTTGAAGCCGAGCTTGAAAAGGGCACCCTCCCAAAAAAAACTCACCCATGACAAAGTGCACCATCCTTGCACCTTGTCGCTTCAAACGGGGTTGCATGTGGTATCTCCAAAACCGGGATCTCACCTCCAGACCCGGACCCGTTGAGAAAACTTCCGTCCTTGACCAAGGGAGTGATCTCCAGGCGGAGGGGCCGATCAATGTCCTTCAGCTCTGCAGCCCTCGCAGAACTCGAGCTGAAGCCCGAGGTTAGATCCCCCCTGCCTTAAGGGGGAGGGTGGGAGTCCCCCAATTCCATTGATCCAGTCTGGGGTGGGGATTTTGTGAGGTTCTGAGAACCTAACAAAGGAGAAAAGAACTTCCTCAAGCTCAGTCCTCTTTGCCAGGGCAGTACGACCGAGTGTTGGCCTCGATCCAGCAAGTTGGCACATCAACTGAACCACCTTGCCCCAGGTTCAAAAACCTTGACGATTCGACCAATCCTGTGTTGGAGAAAAAAAAAAAAAAACATACCCCATTCCACTGTCCACAAGACAGGACAACATACCCATTCCGCTGTAAGCCGTCCCTTGCAACAAACCGAATCATTCCACCGGTCGCGTTTGGCTCAGGCTTCCGCCACCTCCACCCACTCAGCGATCTGCTCCTCGCGGGGATGTTTTCTCGTTTGCTTTCTGCTCCCCTGCAAAAAGGGACTAACTTTTAGTGCTTTGATGAAAAATATTAGTTGGCAAGAAGCTAAAGTCCCAACATCCAAGCAAAATGCAACAATGTCTTCGCGGCTGGCCCGCAGGCCCCAAAATGGCTCCGGTCCTGCTTGTCCACATCGTCCTTCGTGCCCCACCTCAGATCCACAAGTCCACGAGTCCACTGGCAGACCAGGTTTGGAAAGTTGTCAAACCCAGGGGCCCAGGGTGGAAAAATGTTCGGTTTCTCTTCCACTGGTCTTGAAGCATACACACGGCATTGTCCTCAAGTTCATCGGATTCGTCATTCCGCTTTGTTCCCCAACATGGTGGAAAGATACATATGCAAAAGCTTGTCACTCAAAGGAATCACCAGTCACACGCAACCATTTGCTGTGCCTGCGGCCAGGAACAAAGGTAATGGGAACCCCGGATTGATAAGCTTCAGGTTGATTTTGATCGGGGGTTGGATGTCCCCTTTTGCTCGGGGTTCATCAACAAAGGAACAACCCCTCTAGGAGGGGCTTATTAATCCGGAATCAACATGAGTGACCAAAAAGTCAACAGGCGCTCTCCGGAGCTAAGCACAGCACATCGCCTTCGGAATGGTGTAGTAGCCCTTGAGAAAGCACTCCTGCCCCAAATTGCATGCAATGGACGCCTGCCACTGACTTTGCAACTAGGTCAAGCCAATGCATGTCCTTGGAGCAGTAACACAGGTGTGTCTTCGCCTCAAAAGCTGCATCGCTGCACTGATGCATGCGGAAAGAGTCACAGAAAGCAGCTGGGGCTGACAACGGCTTGGGCTATGTGCGCGGCCACATCTTTGATTTGTGACATCTTGTGGGGGTGGTAGTAGCAAGGCCTCACCGAAGGCGTGCGTCTGTGAACAATGCTGCGGAAACCGCACATACTGTGGATGGACGAAATCCTGCACCACTTTGAAAGCATGGGAAACCATTGTTTGCTGGTATTTACAGGGGAACCATTATTGCAGGGTTTCCTTGGTGGTGCAGGATTTCGCCCATCCGCAGCAGAGAAACAATTCTCTCTTGTTCCCCCATCATGGCAAAACCGCAAAGAATACAGCCCTCAATCTCGGCTGTTCCGAGAAAAACAAAAAAACTTTGGAGCCCGAAACCCATTGACGTTTGGTTCTAGTAGTCACTACCATACTACATGGTTCTAACAGGCACTTGCTTGAGTTCCCAAAGTTGCTGCTGTGGTTCGAGATAACCAACACAGCAGAACCACCTATGGCCACCGGGAAATGAGTTGACCCAAATGCGCACATGACATCGGGAAAAACTCCGCCCGAGGGTGCGTCTTCACCACTGGCCCACGGAGCCATCGGTACCGGACGTTCGGGCCTGGGTGGTCGACCATCTGGCGATCAGCTTCCCTCTTGCTTGGACGTTTGGAGACGGGCGATTTGGAGGTGCTGGGGTGGTTTCCCATTTGCCCTCAACAATGGGTGGTTTGGGTTCATGAGGGGTTGGGCGGTGGTTTCCCAGTTACCCACAAGAACCAGGACGTGGTTCAAATCCAACTCCCAACCGCCAATCCAAAACCAGGAGTTACCTGATACGTGGCTGCGAATTTTGGTTCCCAGACCCCTTGGTGGACATCATCTAGGTTTGGACGTGTCCTACCACTCTTGAGGTAGTTCCCTTGAAAAACACGGGGCCATGTGTCAGAATTGACCCCAAAAAATAGCCTCGGTGTGTGTCTTCCCTTTCAAGCAAACCAAAAAAGGTACCGAGCCTCAAACCACACCCACCCAAATTGCGTTTGAAGTTCCCCAAGGGTGCTACTTTCCGGAAGAAAAAGAGTTGCGAAACCGTCGGTGCTTGAAAGGAACTATGCTTGCCAAGCATGGAGAATCCAGCAGCACAGTGCCAAGCAGGACTCGACTGAGATCCGGGCAGTTCCCCTTATCCTCAAATTGTCTGCCGTCCTTGTCTTTGAGTCCAATGTACACGGGCACCTGCAACTGCAACATGCGAAAATCAATAATAATAATAAAATAAATATATCAAAAAAAATATAAATAAATAAATAAATAAATAAATAAACAAACAAACAAATAAACAAATATATATATATATAATTCAGCGAGACTCAGCGCGCGAACCCCCCAAACTCCCTTTTCCGCCGGGGGAAAAACAGAAAGAGAGGAAGTCACTGAAGACCTGGGGTACATCGAATCTGTCCGGTTTGCCTTGGGGAACCATCAAAATGAATGATGGGTCTCCCTTTGGTTTCCCTTGCAAATAAAACGCCAAAGAGGGTAGCCTCAAAAAAATAAGCACATATATATATATATATGGCTGGCCATATATATGTAGAGAAGCTTGTCAGATTCTGATTCATACTTCGTCTGCCCTAAGACATGCAAGCAAAATGGAGGAGACCCCAGACGTCGCGCCTCTGAAACGACCACTGGTCGATGCCCACGCACAAGTTCAGCGCGCACCACTGTCACCAGTGGTTGCTCCTCACACACAGAGCAGTGAGGAGCCTAAAAACGAAAACGTGTTTCTACTGCAACGGCCGGCGGGATGTGGGTGTTGCCTTCTTGACTTGGTGGTTTGAAAGGGAAAAACAAAAGGACAACTACCATTTTCGGGGGTCCCCTAAAAATGACACCCATTGTCCTTGCGGTGAAAGTTGGCTGCATGCTCCCTTGTGCCTTTCCATGGTCACAAAGGGATCCCCTTCAAGGAAACCGCAAATGCTGGGATGCTTCACTTCGGGGTCATTCCCTCCCTTGAGAACCAGCAAGATTCTTCCGCTGGTTATAAAGCCTGAAAACATCGTCCTTGTTCAAAGCTTGAAGCCAGGTAAAAGAAGTGAGCTTATACTTAAAAACGTTTAGCCATTGACCAGAGGTTAAAGTCTTATTACCCTCCGGCCCTAAAGTACTAGTAGGAGCCGAACCTACCACGGCCCTTATGAATTGCTGGGCGCCGCTCGACACCGCATCCCCCCCCCCCCAGCGGCCCGGCGCCCGGGCTCCTCATCCGACGCAGAGCGGCTGCTGCTGGAACCTCGTGGCAAGCCCCGCAGACTTGGAACTACCTTGAGGGAGAGCCTCCATAAAAGATCATTTATATTTAAGCCATTAACTCAATAACAATTGTCCCATACCCCTCCCAGATTGCTTCTGAACCACTGGATATGATCGAACCTCATCTGGCAAGTAGGTCAGTCCTGAAGACTTTAGCACCCCGATGCGTGAGGCGTTGTCTTTTCGGTCGTGACTGTTTTTTGGGGGTAGGGTAGGCCATGGTGTGACAAATCCATCTGTATTGGCAAACCCAGCAAAGAAGACAAGGCAAGCGGGGGCATTGGGAGCTCAATGAGGCGTTTTGCTTCGGGGTAGCGATCTGGGGGTAGTGAAAGCCCTCGGCCATTGTGTGTCCAACAACCACGGCGTTTGCATAAACAACTGACACCGCGGACATGTAAATGATACGTCCCCTAAAGGGACATGAGCAAATCGGGGCCTTGTCGCCCTTCATTGTTTTGTGGCTGCCTCGGGCCGTAGACCGGCAACAATATGGTCTTCTCAAAATACCGTGGATGGACGAAATCCTGCACCAGTTGGGATGGATGAAACCCTCCGAATGCTGGGATAAACCACCTACCAAGCGGTGCAGGATCCTGTCCAGCCACAGTCAGCAACCCTAAAGAAAGGGCACCGAGCCTCAAACAAGGAACTGGTCATATATGCGGGTTCCCGCACAGGGCTCGTCGCCTGTGTGTCCCGAACCCCGAGTCGACCATGCGCTACTAGATACGGGTGTCTTTTTGTTGAGGCGACCCCTTTCAGAAGGGCATGTCACAGGAAAAAAACAAGGTTGAGTTTTTCTCATTGTAAGACACGACCACATTTGGGTATGTGTCAAAATAGGGGACCCCCAAAACGGCGGCTTCCGTATTTTCAGCGGCCTCGTTCCAAACTGCGTCCTGGCGCCATTGGGGTCCTGGCTCCGATCAGCCGGTTTTCGCAAAGCCAAATGAGCCAGTGACTTGACCACTATCACCTTCAAGTGGCTTGTTTGTGGTTGTTTAGCCCATTTGGGTGCGTCTTTGTTTGCGGGCTCCGTCCCCGAAACATAGTGGTTGTTGTTTTGGTTTGCTTTCAAATCACAAAAAAAGAGGGTACCAACTCCAAGAAAAGAGCCACCCAGTAAACCCTTACAGGACGGGAGCAAGCCCGGTTTCAGCTTTCCAACCTCCAAGGATGGTCAGCCTCTGCAAGAACTGGCGCAAAACCCCAAACCGTCAATGAAGGTCTACCTGAGTCACTCGGTCCACGAAATCCTCAGATATCCTCGAAATTACCCGAGCGATTTTGTCCGGGTTCCCGCCGCCAAAAAAGCAAGCTTGAGAACAGGTCCCTCAAAGTGCGACGACTTGCAAAAAAGTACCCCTCTTATCTAGCAAAGTAAAACCTGACTGTGGAGCCGTAGCCCACAACCCATGCAGCAACCCCAACAAAGATGGCGCCCTTTCCCTTTAAAGCGACCACAAAAAAGGGTACCCTCAAAACAAAGACACCCAAAGGTTTTGCGAAATGAACGAGTGAAGCTGTCCCGGCCTCAACGCAGCTGCCACAAGAAAATGCACTCTCCACAACAGGACAGGTGCCAGGGGTGCCGTTCGGAATGCCGTTCGGAATGCCTGAGATGTTGCCTGCGTCCAATGGGCTTTGGAGGCTCAAGTTGGTGTCCGTGGGATCTAGCTGAGTCTCATGAGACCTTCCTTCGAGCCTACGACATGCAGCTTGGCATTGCTTTGCATGCAACAAGACCGGCACGCATCGCATGATCTCGCATGACTTCGCGGACGGCAACTATGGGTATGAGTTTTGCCGGGCACCAGCAAAACGGTTAAAAGACATGATTCCAACCATGTGTTCATGTCGAGAGCATTCATTCTCAATAAATGTCAGACCCATAAGCCATGACTGCCCTTTCGCCCTCATTCGTGGATCCATGCGGGTGTCTCTCAAACTGGGGCACCCCCCTTGACGTGGCTGGTTTCGATGTCCTTTCCCCAAGCAAACAAAAAAAAAAAAAACATCCAAAAGTGGGGGGTCCGCACTTTTTGAGAGACCCCCGTGCTAAGGTGTAAAGAGAGTGAGCACGGGTGGCTCACTTTCGGCTCTTCGCCGAGCTATCAGACTGGGGCTTCGGGCTTCTGAGGCTCCTCAAAGATGGAGCTTTTGGAGGAAATCCTGTTCTAACATCTGCTTGTGGTTCGTATTTACCAGGAAACAAAAGGACACCAACCACTTTTGGGAATCATATTTTGAAGCTTTTCCTCAGGTTGAGTCCCATGTGTACTTCTCAACAAATGGAATCGGTCCCATAAAATGGCAACGGGTTCGTTCTGTTTCCCTCTATATGTCCACCAAAACGGGGTCCGAATCCCATTCTGAGAAACTCCCATATGTTGAATTTGTTGTTGTTCAACAACCCCCTGTGTGTTTTCCTTTTAAAGGGATGAAACCACGGGTCGTTGTTTCAAGGATTTTTGCGCACCCACACCTGGCAGAGGTTTCCGACCGCGCGCCGCCGCCGGCGCCGGTCGCCGCGCTCTTGGCGGAGCCGTCTTTGGCCAAGTTCTGAGCCCAGGATCGGATGACCTGGTTGAGTGCGTCTTTTTTTCGGAGAAACGGGTCCCCTTTGGGTTGGTTTTAAGAGGGAAACCAAAAGGAAAATCAACATTTAAGGGGGTCCCCCCCCCAAAAAAAAAACGGACCCGGTTCTCAGTAAGGAATCAACAGGGGTTTTGGGAATTAACCCAGGGATCCCCTATGAAACCACAAGTGATGGTTTACAGCGGGTCATTCCCTCATTCCCTGCTGAGAGCCGTTCCCCATCGGTTCCCCCTCCACCAGCTGTAAATCGGTGACGACCTTGTCACTTGCAAGGGGGTTCTCTTCACCACAGAAATTTGCAACCTAAACCCTGTTTTCCAGATGCCTCCAGCCATTTCTCGCCGTCGCTTTTGATCTCCTTGGGCACGCTCACCTACATGTTGGCGTGTGTTTCTGTGTGCGTTTTTTGGGGAGGCGAAAGGTAGCCTTTTCACCATTTTCCGGGTCCGCTCTCTGACACATCTGGCCATGAGACCAAAAAAGAATCCGCACCCCTTTTGTTGTTTGAGTTGAAAGGGAATTCAGTCCACAAAACCGGAAAAAAAAGGGGGCGCCACTGGGCGACCGGGTTTTGGCAGCCAGGCTTAAGCCGGCGAGCCTCCACCAAGGCCTTGACCCAGCAGAACTTCACCCACTCCAGCGACAGCTTGCGCTCGAAGAGGATGTTCCCAGTCTGGGGATCCACGCTGAAGGTGTCGCACTTGATCACGTTGAAGCAGGTGCCATACGGCACGTCCAATGACATGATCACGCTCTCCTTGGGCTCATTCTGAGGTTCAAGCGATATCCACTTTTTGCTGCTGGAACACCTGGCCCCTTTCCAAGGGTTGCTACTCCCCAGTAAAAACCCAACACGGGGCCTGGGTTTTCTCTTCTCTTCATACGGAGTTTAGAGAACCTTGAGACTTTTGCTTAAGAGAGCCACGACCTTGGGCCACATAGTGGTGTAATCTGTAGAAGAGTTGTGCAGGTCCTACCAAGGAGTATCCAAGCTGCCAGCAACACCAAGTTGTGTAGCCAAACTGTACCTCTTCTCTTTCAACTTGTACCCAGATTGTGTCGCCAAGTTTCCTGCAGAACCAAGTTTAAATCGCTGTTGTTTCAACAACTTCCTTTTGGCTTCCCTTTAATGAAGACCCAAAAGGATGAGAGGGATGCATAAAGGTGGTACCAAGAAATCCACCACCGTTCAGATAGCCACCTTTGGGTACCCAAGCGAAAGGGGTGGCTGTTTAAACAAACTAATCTTCATTCAGGAAACCCAGGACTAATAAACCTTGAGTGGCTTCATACACGGGTGTCCCATTGCAGAGAGGATCCTTGGCTTTGGGGAAACTTGCGAACCAAGTCAATCTGCAGAGTATTTCGGTCATACCGATAGTCTAGTAAACAGCCCCCTGCTTCGTAATTAGAGCAAGCAGGCCTGGAGTACACTCCCGCCCTGGTGTGTCATTGTTTTTTTTGTTCCCCCGAAATGGGGAGAACGCCAAGACAAATACCCGAATTACATCTCTCTCTCTCTCTCTCGCTCTCTCTCTTCTGTTTGAAGTGGCAAAACTGAGTGGCTCTCCAAACAAAACAACAGCTTTTCGGTGGGAGACTTCTGAGACTTCCGAGCAAACCCAAAAAACAAGAAGCTGTTGGCAGGGAGACTTGCTTTGCGCTACTTCTGCGTAAACAACGAAGAAAAAAACACGTTGGCCATGGGAGAGCCCAAAAAAGGAAAGACTTTCGCCTACGCCGAGTCTCCAGCAGCAGCCGCTTCTCGTCTGCCACCAGGTGCCAGGTGCAGGCGCAGCGAGACTCCTTGGGGCACATGGGCGCCGGGGGCACCGGCACGCGCATGGACATGGACCGCACCTGCCGAGGCGTTTCCAGCGGCGCGCAGGCCCCGGGGAAGGGCTTCTCTGGCTTGGGCCAGGGTCCGGTGGGTCTTGGAGAAGGGGACACCCCGCTTTTCTTTGGGGACACTCCGATTGATCCACCAGGTTGATTGGGGTATGTGGAACACGTTCCCCAACTCAATCACAAACCATCAGAAAGCTCGGGGAGTTGCTCAAAATGGTTTTAAGGGTAGCTCTCGCGCTCAGCGAAACCCCTCCCACCCAATTCGCCCGTTGACGGGTGTCTTGGCTTCGGGCTGGATTCCCTTGGGCCCACGGGGTTCCGAGAAGGCAGGCGCGAGGGATGAAGGGAATTGGAAGGGCCCCCCAAAAAACACCTCCATGGTCCATGTCCTATGGTTCCTTTCAAGGGGACCAAGGGGACCTATGGTTCCTTTCAAGGGGACCTATGGCTCCTTTCAAGAAAAACTGAGCGCCAGCAAGGGTTCTCCTCCCCCGAACCCGCCCCCTTTTCCCCCCCCCCCCGTTGAAGGGTTTTGGCTTCCCCGCGAAAACGGGCAGATGGGTGGTGGGTTTTGGAGTGGGTACCCCCTTTTTTGTGTGGTTTTCAGGGAAAGCAAAAGGAAAAAGGGGGGGGAGGGTCCCCCAAAACAGGAGGGACGGAAGGACAATCATGTGTGTAGGATCCGATCGAACCCATTTCGGGGGCTTCTCAAAACGCACCCGCTCTTTGGCATTCAAAGGCGATTCCCGACTCACCCTCCCCACGTGCCATGGACACTTCGAGTATGTATGTCGTAGCCGAGAACCGGAATAAGAATCAAATGAAAAGAAGATGGAGAAAAAAAACTGGCCGCTCCCCCTCCCCCCCAAACCCCCCAAACCCCCCAAACCCCTCCCCCGCATTCGCCCCCCCTAAGCGGCCCCCAACCGCGCGCCTGTCCCTGGACCTTTTGGGAGGGCCCCGAAGTCCAAGGCCCCAGCTCGATCTCGTGGGCGCGCAAATCCGCCAGCTGCAGCTGCATCAGGTTCCCCTCGGCCTGGGTCGCCCGCCCCAAAACGGCCCCCCGTTTTTAAGCCCCCCCGGTTCTGCGGCCCACCCAACGGGGGAAATCGATCCTCCTGCTCCTTGCCCGCGGAAAAAAAAGAAGGGGGGTGGGGGGGGAGGGACCCAAACTGACCCCCAAAAAGGAAAACCAAAAAAGAAAAAACACCCAAACTCCTGGGGCGGTCGGCGTTTTCGGGGGGGGGGGGGGGGAAGTTTTCAGCCGAACAAACGGGGGCCCCCCCCGAGCCTCCAAAAAAAAAGAAGAAAAAGCCCCGCGAAACGGATGGAGCGCAAGCGTCCGCCAACAGGGCGGTGGTGGAAAAACGAATCCACGAAGCTGCGATACAACCAGCAAAAGCTTCCCAAAGACTAACCCCCCAAGAAAAACAAAGGGGGAGTCCCAAAAGTATCACAGAAGTGGGGATGAATATCTTGATCCAACCCTCGTTTGGCTGCGGTTGTCAAAAATAGGGCAAGCCCAGAATTGGTTGCCCTGGTAAATAGACCCAAGGACGGTCCAATTCCTGGTGACTCATTTTGCCCCCAGACCCATTTAAAAATGTAACCCAACTGAGCTTCCTCTACAAATCGACGGGCTTTTGGGATTCCAGCTTAACTAAAAAAATGAATCTCTCTTGCTTTGCCCCGAATGGGGGCTGAGGCACAGCCCCCACCGGAGGGGCCCATAGGCCAGGCTCCATACCCCTTTTTCTGGTACCCACAAAAACCGGTCGTATCTGTGCATCCCTCTTCTAGAGGTATGAAATGGTATGAAGAACAACAAGCCACTTAAGCCGGGGTTTCTTAGCTCAAGAGAGCTGCGAGGGAAACCACACATTTAGACAGAGCTTCCTCACTGCTCGGCAAGCCCCACATGTTTAAAACCCGCTCTTGCTTGACTTTTGGCTTCAAAGGAATTGGTCCAGATGGTTCGAAGTCTTGCGAATGGCCTCCCAGTCCCCCTCCAGGTCTTTTCTGATGTCCTCCAGGGGGATCAAGCCCAGATCCACCTGACGAAGGCCCCAAATGGAAAAGCCATCCGAACATGTTGACACCAAACGGATCTTGACTTTTTGAGGCTACAGTTTTTTCCTTTCGACTTGGCCTTTAAAAGGGAAACCAAAAGGGAAAAACAAGGAGCCGCTTCGCGGTGGCCCCAAAAAAACAAAAACCTCCTGGCCTCTAAAATCACCTGCGGCGGCGACACGCCCTTCTCCGCCATGAGCGTGGAGTTCAAGCGCTTGGCGGCCCGGGAGCCGGGGCTCTCCTCCTAAAACTCGGGGGCTGGGGACAGAGGGGGAGGGGGAC
Organism: Effrenium voratum; assembly: GCA_963377175.1. Taxonomy (NCBI): domain Eukaryota; class Dinophyceae; order Suessiales; family Symbiodiniaceae; genus Effrenium; species Effrenium voratum. Next base: position 283,561 of record CAUJNA010003736.1, on the reverse strand, counting down.
AAAGGGGGACAGGGGGGGAGGGGGACAGGGGGGAGGACAGGGGAGGACAGGGGAGGACAGGGGGAAGGGGGGGAGGACAGGGGGAAGGTTAATAAAGCCTTATTCAGGGCTCTATAACGGCGTATTTAGGCTCCCTCCCTCCCCCTTCCCGCCCCTCCCTCCCCACCAGCCCCCATCCCCATGACTGTTTACTGGTTGCCAACCAACAAACAGGTCGGGAAAACGGAAAACCCCTGTAAACTGACCCGAACTCCTTCTATCCCGAGGGATTAAATCCATCCCCTCAAATCAACTCATAAGGCTCCTGCACCTCTCCCATATCCGGCAGGAAGGTGGGCTGCCATCTCCTCCTGCGCACGTGCGAGAAGCCTCGCACCCCGCAGCTCCAGCTCCCCGGCTCGAGGTAGAAATCCACCGCGTACTGCCAGCCCTCGCGGTCCGAGGTCTCATCCACCACGATGCTCCACTGACCTTGCGGCCAGAAACACGCACAGAAACACGCACAGAAACACACACAGACAGGCAAACAAGGAGGCACATAGACACACAGGCAAACACACAGGCAAACACACAGGCAAACACACAGGCAGGCAAACACACAGGCACACAGACAGATCCAACCCAAAAAGACAAGATATATATAAAGCATTTATTTGCAGGCAAAGGAAAACAAAGGAAGCCCAATTGGCAAAGACGAAAGGCGAGGCAAAAGTTTGGCCACGTGACAAGGCCGATACCTCCCCAAGAACTTCACCTTGGTGATGGGAGGCCTCTCGCTTTCAGCAGCTTCATCCACATCTATGTCCTCTGGGATGAAGGGATGGGGCACATAATGATCCTCAATGGCCTTGCTGCAACGACCCCCCCTGCAAAAAGTGTGTTTTTTGTTTGTTTTCCGGTTTTTTCCGCTTTTCTTACAAAAACAATGGGGGGGTTAGTACGGAAAACGCTTAAATATGTCCACCAAAAAGGCTAAAGTCTAAAGATCCGTTGCCCAATCGTCAAGTGGCCATCCACTTGATCGCCTTTTGGTAGTCGTGGGGCAAGAAGGGCGCACGCCAGTCGGTGTGCCAAATGGTGGTGCGCCTAAAAAAACACACACAAAAGGTTCCCAGGCAAACGATATACACAGTGGTTTAAACAAGGGTTCTAATTTGTGTGGGGTTCAGTAAAACACGCGATCTCCAATGATCCTGACTAGATTTGGTCCTTGAGTTGGTTTTAAAGCACCCCACAACCTCATTCTAATCATTCAAGCACTTATGGATGCTGTTTTAGGGGGATCCCCCCAAAATGAAGGTTGTCCTTTTCTTTTTGCTCCTTCAAAACCAGCCAAAAAAGAGGTACCCTCCATTTAAATTAACAAAAAACACTATAGCAATGGGTCAAAATCCAGTACCCCCAGTGAACATCCCAATCCCCACTAAAATACGCTCTAAAATGGGTGGTGAATTCACCTACCAACCAAAATGGGATCCCCTTGAACGGTTTTGACCACCACAGCCATCTCAAGCCTCTGGAGCTCCCACACCAGACTCATCTCCTCCAGGTCCGCCACCATCTCATCGGTGGTCACGGCCGAGATCCGGGTCCGGGGTCCTCAAAAGTGCGAGCCCTCGGGAGTTGTTTTTTCCAAAAGGATCCCCCGAAAAATGGCGGCAGGAGCCGTTTCACCGGTTTCCCTTGAAACCAACCCCAAGGGTACCATCAAAAAATCCCCGGTGGTTTTTCTTGAAACCAACCCCAACAAGGGGTTAAGCGAAAAATGAGCCTCACTGGCTGAAAACCCGGTATTCAAATAGGTCGATGCCCAGAAGCATGTAAAGAATGAACTAGTTATGGCTCCCTTACTAAGCTCCATCTACCCGGGTTATGATTGTGGCTCAAATGGCTGCCGTTTCTCGGTGGGTACCATCGAAACAAAACAAGGGTACCATCGAAAAGACAGAGAGACCTCCAGGATACCAAGCGTTAAAGGTACAACACACCGGCCAGCACACCCGTTTAGACATGCTGGATACCTACTGTTTCCATATCCACCAGGGGGTTGTCCTTGTTTGTGAATTCGCTGACACCAACTTCTACCAGTTGCTCATGGCCTCATCTCTTGGCCTTGAAAAGTCAACTCCTGAAACGGAGCCCTTGCCCTCGGCTCACTCAAGACATCCGATGTTGCCCCGAGAAGGCCAACTAAGGCACCCGAGAGTCTCACCACGGACAAAGTTGGGCACCAAGCTGCCGGAAAGGAAAAAAAAAATCCGAAGGGTTTTGTTTGCACCAGTGGTTCGCCTCACCTGTTTAAAAAGCCCATAAATTTCAACCACCTCTTCTTTAAAGCTCCATCTAGGGTGTTCCCTTTAACGGCCCCTTGAGTTTACTGCACAAGAACTTCGCACCCGCCCTGGCCCCTCCACGGGTCCTGAGGACAAAATATCCCGCATGCCGGAGGGCGACTTGTCGTCCACCGGCTCCTGGTCTGCGGAGGGCACCATGTCGAAGAGTCCAGTGCCGGTGAAGTAGGACACCTCACCGTGCAGACCATTTACCCTCCAAACCAGGACCCCTTTGGAAGACTTGGTCCCATTTAACGCCTTCTGGGAGCTTCCATGTTAGTCTGTTGGGAGAGTAACTCATTTAACAAAAAAGATAAAGAAGAAGAAAAAAAACGCCCAAGCCGGATAAAGGCAGGATCTGTCCAGTCAAATTAGGTTTGTGGAAGGTTTGGGTTCGGAGCAATGCCGGGGTTTTCCCATGCCTTTGGCCGTTTTTCACAGAAGAGGTGGCAAAGACGACTGTTCTGACCTTAGAGTTCCGGTTGTTTGGTCTTGATGTGAAACATGAGGGCCTCAGATTCGATCGCTTCCATGAGGGGAGCTCCCAATCGCTTTTTTCGATGTTGGGCTCCCAAGATCGCCCCGGAAGGTGAACCCGAAATCTTAAGGGTTCCCAAATTTGCCATTCTTTCGCCCCCTTCTTGTGGTTCAGGTCTCCTTCTGGTGATCAAGTGTTTTTCTTTTTTTTGTTCAAAGGTCCTTCAGGTTGCAAGAGAGTCCAAGTTCCAAGGGTCTTGCTTTTCCATGTCGGCTCATTTTTGGTCACTGCACAGCTGACCTTTTGGCCCCTCAGTTTCCAATTCGTCCACTAGTCAAGGTTCCAAACGGCTTCGATTTCCAGATCCTTTGGATGGGTGTCTTGTACCCTTTTTTCTCTTTGGTTGGCTAGTCAAACCAAAGGTTGGTTGGTTAGTTGGTTGGTTGGTTGGTTGGTTGGCTGGCTGGCTGGCTGGCTGGCTGGCTGGCTGGCTGGCTGGCTGGCTGGCTGGCTGGCTGGCTGGCTGGCTGGCTGGTTGGTTGGTTGGTGGGTCGGTTGTTGGTTGGTGGGTCGGTCGGTTGTTGGTTGCTTGGTTGGGAGGACAGGGCGACAGTTCCTTCGAGGCGCACCTCCTCCCGGCGCTACCCTGGGAGACCGGAATCCATTTTCGGGTTGTTGACACACTTGGCTGTGGGTCAAAACCAATGGGATCCCATTTTGGGGTAGGTGAATTCACCACCCATTTTAGAACCTATTTTAGTGAGGATCGGGATGTTCACTGGGGGTACGATTTGGATTTTGACCCATGGCCAGTTCAAACTCCTCGCACTGACGAGGCGCGCAGCAGTGGAACTGGGCCAAGACCCCGAGGTCGAAGACCATCAAGTCCAAGGTGTCCACGGAAACGGCATCGATCTCCACCGAGCGCTTCAACCGGAGCCGCACCGGGTGCAGGGAGCCTAAAGTATTTCTCCATTCGAGTTTTGATCGAAGAGGTGCAGATGGAACCCGGAAAAAGCCTCCAAGTTGAAGAGGACCCTTCTTGAGGGGGGGGGGCGTACCTTTAGGGGCCATGTTGGAATGCAAACGTGGAAACCATCATCGTCCAACAAGTTGAAAGCTCAACATAGTTGAAACATGCTTGGAAGGTCTTGCTCTTGCATGTAAACAGTTTTCGTGAGGATATAAATCATCTAACATATTCCGCGGGTGGCCAGTTCGTGAACAAAGCCAGGCATCTTCCAAAAAGCCAGCCAACTCAAAGCTTGAGAAACCCCATGAACTCCAACCAACCACCCCTCGAAATTTCACGGAAAGCACGGCACGCCGAAAGGGAGTTTCGCGTCTTCGCCGTTTTCGAGCCCATGTCAACTAGGACTAGCTGCCCTGAGGAGTAGCGGGCCGGGTCTCGAAAACCCCCAGGCTCCAATTCCCAAAAGCCGGCCTTGCCCCTGCAACGCGAAACAGAAGGAGTTTGCCAAAGGTTGAGAGGTCGAAGGCTCAAAAGTTGAAATGTAAAAAGTTGAAAGGTCAAAAAAGTTGAAATGTTAAAAATCGAAATGTCAAAAGTCGACATGTCAAAAGTTGAAATGTCAAAAGTTGAAATGTCAAAGGCTCCAAAAAAGAATGAAAGGTCCTCAAAAAGATCTACCAAAGCTTCGAAGCATCTGTCCTCCGTAATGAGGCGCACCCACTCCAGCTGGGACCAGGTCAGCGTGAACCTCGCCTCCATTCCCAGCACACAGGACCGGAAGCAGAGGCGCTCCGAGGTGATGTAGCCTCTACTGGGTGTCTCGTTTCCCTCGTTTCCCTGTCTCTCGTCGTCGGTTACACGCCAAAAACACGGGGGCCCAAAAGTTGACATCTCCCCCAGGCGATTCCATGATGGAAACTCGATCCCAGGACCCCCGAAATGGAAGACTTGGCTCCATGTTGCGCAACATTGTTCCTGGCCGTGTCCTCTTCAAACCTCCATCAAAATTTGGGGCACCCCCAAAAAAGGACGAGCCACCAGGAGTTTGAATGGGTCCCGAACCCGAAATGGACCTCAGCGAAAGGTGGATTCATATGCACCAACCACTGTTGGTTGGCGGTTCCAGCTCGTAAACTTCATCATGGAACCACACGCCTGGATAATTTACTCAGGCATTCATACTCCCAAGCAAAAAGTTTGGTCTAGAACTAACCCCAAGACCAACGCAGGTTGAACCCCGCGGCTCGCCTTTGGTGGCCAAATGGTGGACCGAGTCTTGATTGAGTGTCCGCCATTTTTTGGGGGAGTCCCCAGTGTGCTGTTGCCTTCCCGTCAAACACCAACCCAAACACGGCTTTTCCGAAAACTCCCAAATCCGCCTCACCGAAGTCCAAACTCCTCGCCTTTCCAACATCTGTGGGGGGTTGAACCCAATGGACCTCTGTTTCTTCGTAGCTTCGTGTTCAGTTCAGACCTTTCCAGAAATCGTTGCTTTTCAGGTTGAACCCCATGTTCAGACCTCACCAGACTTCGGTTTTTAAAGGTTTTGAACCTGTTGTCCAAGTCACAGGTGCCCGGGTGGCGGAAGGTCTTTGACTGCACCAGGCTGGGGATGGCCAACACCAGCAGCTCACCCATGCCCACGGCGGTGCCGAAGAACTCCATGAAGTCCTCTAGGGAGTGACTTCTCGGACGCCAATGGTGCTCTCTTGTTTTTTTGAGGCGCGAGGTACCGTGTTTTGTTGTGCGTTTCTTGTTGCTCTGTTTTTTGTTTTTATCTGTCTTGCTTTCTTTCTTTTTTGGGGGGGGGAGAGCGGGGGGCGCCAAAAGGGACGAAAGGAAACCCACTTTTTCTTCAGGACCCTTTTTTGGCACTGACCCATTTGGGCATGATGTCTACTTGGTAGTGCCGCGCAAAAAAGCAGCGATGTGTATTTGCGCGGGTCGCACCAGTGGTTGGGTGCTGGCAACATGGCATGCAATCTGGAAGAACCATTGGCATGGCTAGGCAAAAACAACCCGGCGGACCGAGAGCCGCGCTCGCGTTTTGCCGCTAAAAGACTTGCGTTTCATTCCCTGCATTCTCCTTTTTCACGTCTTTGCGATTGCTACTACAGTTTGCTGCTCCACATCTCACTGGCGCAAGACATAGTGCCACTGCCACGACTTTACATACAAGAGGAGACGCGGCTGCACGCAGGCAGCGAAATCGGGACATATGCTTTGCAGCTTGACCAGGAAAAGTCTATCGCGCCAGTGTGGCAGACAACCTGTTCGCGTCCGCGAAGAACATCTTTGGTCAGGCGTGCTATAGCGAAGCAGTCGAGCGGGCGCGCGTACCATGGTCAGGCGTGCGTGCAGTGTTACAGCGAAGCAGTCGAGCGGGTGCGCTTACCATGGTCAGGCGTGCGCGCAGTGCTATTTCGCAGCAGTCGAGCGGGTGCGCTTACTCTTGTCAGGCGTGCGCGCAGCGTTAGAACGCAGCAGTCGGGCGGGTGCGCTTACCATTGTCAGGCGTGCGCGTACGCAGCAGTCGGGCGGGTGTGCTTACCATGGTCAGGCGTGCGCGCAGTGTTGTAACGAAGCGCTTACCATGGTCAGGCGTGCTACAACTAAGCAGTCGAGCGGGTGCGGTTACCATGGTCAGGCCTTTCAGAGTTGTATCGCAGCAGTCGGGCGGGTGTCCTTACCATGGTCAGGCGTGCACGCAGTGCTATAACGAAGCAGTCGGGCGGGTGCGCTTACCATGGTCAGGCGTGCGCGCAGTGTTGTGACGAAGCACTTACCATGGTCAGGCGTGCTATATCGAAGCAGTCGAGCGGGTGCGGTTATCATGGTCAGGCGTGCGCGCAGTGCCAGGGCGACGCAGTGGTGTGGGCGTGCTATGCAGGGTTGCAGGGAAAAAGTGCACGCCGTTGAGCGCGGTTTCTGGTCCGCTAGCAAAAACAACACCCGAGTTTTGCAGAACTTCTCCAGGTCTTAGCACAAAGGCACTTGACATGCCAAACTCACCGGAAAGGCAATGGAAACCTGCAGAATGCGGCAGCCATGAATACCCACCTTTATGGCCTTGTAGCGAACGAAGTAGAACCTGCCACACCCCGGACTTTCGCTTCCACTTTCACAAACTAGGAGGTCGATTCAGATTTGGGCGTTGCTCAGCTTGCTAAGCAGATCCGATCCTCTGAGACCCTGTCCTCCAGGTCCTCCCCACCTGCCAAGGACTGCAGGCCCAGCTCGGATGCCAACTCCTCGTCGGGTTTCAGGCGATTAACACGGAGTGGGTGGTTGGGTGGTTGGGTGGTTGGGTGGTTGGGTGGTTGGGTGGTTGGGTGGTTGGGTGGTTGGGTGGTTGGGTGGTTGGGGGCTGGTTGGGTGGGGGGGATTGGGGGGTTTCGGGGGTTTGGGGGTTTGCGAGTTTGGGGGTTGGGGGGTTTGGGGGTTTGGGGGTTTGGGGGTTTGGGGGTTTGGGGGTTTGGGGGTTTGGGGGGTTGGGGGTTGGGAGGTTTGGGTGGTTGGGAGGTTTGGGTGTTTGCTGGCTTGAGGGGATTGGTCCTAACCAAAGTAGACTTTCCACTATTTGGGAGAGCTTCCTAAACATTTGGACCAGTTTGGGCGGTCGGGGGCCTCCTGGCCGGTGTTCCCTCTTACCACAAAGCAGCAAAACGGCGACTCAGCCAAGGTTCGACTGGATTTGATTTTTAAGGAAAAAACTGCATGTCTCCCTCCCACCAGCCCCTCTTCCCTCCAAACCCACCCCCAAATTCAAAAAAGGGTCCCAACTCCAAGTGACTGCCCTTTCGTCCCCCTTTGAAACAACCCCGAAACAAGCCTCCCCGTCCCCCAAAAAAAGGAACCACGCTCAATCATCCACATTTGGGGGGGGGTGTCCTGTTTTTCTGTACCCGTTTGCTGTTGTTGCTCACAGGGAAAATAAAGAAAAAAAAAACCATCCACATTGTGGGGAGTTCCATTTCCCATGAAAGGACAAAACCCTTTCTTCCTCTTCCCCAAAACAACAGTAGACCAGCCATACATTCTACGGCCTCCGGTGGCCTCCACCAAAAAAGCAAGCACCAAATCACCCGGAAAGAAGAAAAAAGGTAAGTCGAACACACAATAGTCTTGGTATTGGCTTTTCTGGATGGAGCAACCACATTGCCGACAGCAAGTAACGCGCGCGCGCGTGTTCCGGCGGCGTCCCAACGGTGAGCCGTCCTCGGGGTCCGTGAGCCGCAGGCTGGTGGTGGAGCTATGCTTCAGCACCTCCGGCAGAAGCCACCGCTCCACCGCCGCCAAGTGCCGAGCAGCGGCACGGAGGTGCTCCTCGCAAAGAAAACATGCGTGTCAAAAACCGCAGTTTCGGACCCCGACGCGGCTTCCTCTTGGTCCCCCCCAAGGTCCCCTGTTGTGAGACAGACCCACATCCAGACGGAACCCTGACAATGATCTTACGTCTTGGTAGTTTGGAGTGGTGGCTTGTGGATTTGAACCCCTGGTTGCTGCCTAGAGGGGCAGCAGCCTTTCCCTGCAAAGCACCAATCCAAACCAACAGAGGCAGACGTGTGTGCGTGTTGTGGCTGGGCTTACTTTGCGGATCAAGAAACACCGCCGGCTGGTCTTGGAATAACAAAAAGTAATGTCCGAACCCGACAAGAAGAGGTCTGAAGATGTTGGTCCTATCCCGACATGGGGGTTGGTCAAAAGGTCCATGACATGGGACCAGTAGGGAAATCACCAAAACGATGACTTCACCACTAAATATGAAAAATGGCCCGTAGTCATTTCGGGGCCAGGAATACTGATCAACCCCGAAATAGTCTATGATGGGAAGAGAGTAACGACTTGCACGATTTCGCGTGGTTCGCATGAAGAGGTTTAAGAGGGGAAAGTGGACCCCGTTTGGTGGACTTGCCTCAATTCTCTCCATGACCCCAGGCAAGAATGGTTGGTCATTACCCAAAATCATGGCCCATTTCTTAAGGGTCGGAAAGAGACTCCACGTCTATGAAGGGAGAAGGAGCCCGCGCCAAGTGTCGAGCTTGTGATCACCACATGGGCCTCCGAGGAAAATTCCCTTCCAAAGGGCTCCGACAAAGCCACGCGCAAAAACACACACACGGTGGAAGTCCTTTGGATTCGTGTATGGGAATAAAAGGAAGAAGAAGAAAGGAGAAATGAAAAAAAAGCATTCAACAACCATTTTGGGAAGTTGATCAATGTTGATTGGAAACTGGGATTCCCGACTCCAATTCCCAGCCAAGCGGAAAGGCTCATATCATAACCCTCTCTCGGACACGTGGAATTCCGAGGTCTTCTAAAATGGATCCAGGTGAGGTCTGATCGAAACTTTCTGACCCTGTCTAACATTCAGCTTCCCCCTACTTGGCGGTTTGGATTGATGGTTCGGGCAAACTGGGTGTCACGCCCCGATACACCACCAACCCGTTGAAGCATGGAAGAAGGCTTAGGTTTAGACAGGCCCCACAAATCCGCAGCTGGAGGGGGGGGAGGGTAAGAAACCTCAGGTGCTGCTTAAATGTGTGTGTGTGTGTCTAAAATGGGTGGCGTCCCTTTGGTTGCCCCCTGAACCAACCGCACAAAAAAAGGGGTGCCAGCTTAAACCAAAAAGTCGGGGCAGTTCAGTACACTCCTGCAGCTCCGACTGAAAAGTAGCAAGTTTCTGCGTGCAAAAGTCGCGCTGAGAGAGTACCAGCTCGGACTGCTCTCCTGGGGAGCGGAGTGGTCGTTGGCGGCCACGGCTTCCCGCATCAAGCGCACGCACTTGTCCCGGGCCCCGCGCAGGGCGTGCGCGGTGCGCTTCTTCTTGCTGATCAGCTTGTAGAGCCCAACATATGTCAGGCAGCAGTCCTGGCTTCAGGTTCTCAAAAGAACAACAGGTTCTTGGCTGGGGTGAAAAGAGTCTGTCCCTTTGCAGCCATGGTATAAGTTGTAACATACGGAGTATTTCTGGGGTTTCAGAACCGGTGCGGACCTTGCAGATCGCAAAAGGGGGGGTGTAACTCCCCCAAAAGCGAAGGTTGGTCTGAAACAATGGGTAACAAATTACTTTGGGCCCAGCCAAATCGTCAGGAGGAATTGCTAAGTTGTTGGCCTTGCCCCCAATTCAGCCCTAGTTGGTCTCCCATTGCGGGTCAGAGGTCAGACGGCTGTGTCTATCTTTGCGATGGTACCCCTTCTTTGTGGTTGAAAAGGAAAACAAACGGAAAACCAATGCTGTTGTGTGGGTCCAACCATAAAAGAGACGCCCAGGCCACACCGTGTTCCAACAAAAACCAAGCTCTGACCCAGAAAGTCGGACCCTGATCATCTCCCCAATAGTGGGGGTTTATGACTTGGGGAGGCCGTACATTCAGCGAACAAAATTGGTCCATGTCAGCTAGGTCCGACTTTCTGGTCAAAAATGTGTACCCAAAATGGCTTGCCCTGGTAAATGGAACCCATGACTCAAACAGGCGGTCCAATTCCTGGTGGTTTTATTTTGACCCACACCCAAATGTCGTAGCCAAGAGTCCGTGGAGCAGCAGGGCTCAGACCTCCTCGCGCGAGAGCCGCAAGGCGCACGGCACCAACTGCTCAAGTCGGCGCAGCGCCGCACGCCGAACCATTGCAAGATGGGCATGATGGAGTGAATTCGTTGGACCCGAGATGTACATCAAAATTCGATGGGGGAGTTTGAATCTCCACGGTTCATGTGTCTTAACGTTCCAAGCAAGGTATGTGCGGATGTGCCAGCGGCGTCCTCCTCTTTGGGCATGAAGTCTAGGGGTGGGAGACTGCCGCTTACGCTGGTGACACCCCCACAGGTGTTGTATTGCCCTCTTGCAGTGTGTCAAGTTGACTCGCAAGAAATGGATCCGACTTCTTGCGTGTAACCTCTGACCAGAACACTTTTTGCATGAACCCCTGGTAGATTTGTGTTGCAGCTGACTGGTATTCCTTTGGCTCCTGCCGAAACCATCGAGCATCGCAACTCGCTTTCGCTGCATGTCGGGTGCTCCTTTGCCCACCATCCATGTGGGTGCGTTTCGCCTCTTTCAGGAAAACGGTCGAGCAGTATCTCTGAGAACCGGGAAGGAACATTCAAGGGTCCAAATTGCCGTTAAAAAACTGGATGTCGCAACAGCATTTCTGCAAAAGCAGCCGTTTCAAGTTGAAGATGCAACCACTTTCTTCGGGGCCCGGCCAGCAAATCGTCTCGAAGCTTTTTCGCAGGGCTCACTTGTAACGCAGGACTGTGCCCAACGTGGGGGAGTCCAGAGACTTCACTTGATGCCAGTAGCCCGCAGGAATAAACAGGAAGAGCGTCCAGTTGAAACTTCGGCAGGAACTTATGGACGAAATGTGAGACAGCACGAAATGAAACCATGGGTGAACCATTGCTTGTCGCCCATACATTGGCGCCCATACATATACACAAAACAAAAACAACTCTCTTTCAATCCAGGATGCAATCTCCCGGCCGTAGCGTGATGTTCCAGTGGGGCACAGTCACGGCCTGCAAGCAGAGTGCTGGGCATGAATTCCTGGTTTGGGGACCCTTCAGTGGACATCATTTAGGTACTGTTTTATGTCACCAACCACTGGTGCGTTCGCATCTGAATTCAACGTTGCCTATGAAAGCCAAGCTCAAGGGAATCAATCCTCTTTCAAAGGGAAAGCTACCTTGCTGAGCTTTCGAGGAGCCTACTCCAAGACATGGTTGCTGCAAGCTGCTGTTCTTGATGAGTCACTAGCACCTCGACCATATGCTTGGCGATCGAGCGCATTGCAATCTGATCTTGTAAGAAACTTCCAAAACCTGGCTAAACCTGAGTCCAACGAAACTCTGCGCAGCAGCTGCAGAAAATGAATGAACCGGCTATCCCTCCAAGCAAGCATACCCATCATCCACCCCGCCATCGAACCCGCAAAATCAAACAGCGAAGGCTTCTCAGTTTTCACGTCCAGAAGAAAAAAACAATCGTGCGAACTGCCAAAGCCTCAGTCGAATCAGCCATTCACAAAAGAAGCACCCAACACAGCAATGCATCACGCACCGTTCTTACACAATTGTTGGGGCCAACAGCATCCAGGAGCATCGCAAATATCCCTCCCCTCCTAAGCAACCCTGGCTCGTATTGGTCATTACAGGCCAAGACAATAAGCACAAACGGTTCCTGAAACCTATCACACCCCAGCTTGACTGTCCTGAATCTCCGTCGTGATCCAAGATCGCCTGGCGCATGCTCACACCAGTTCACACGAGCCCATAGGCAGCGGCCTGTCTTCCACGAAGGATCTCATGTAGCTGGAAAAGCGGGGATGCACCAACAAAACCTCGGCTCTTGAAGAGCGCAACGCAAAAATGCGAGAGTCGGAACTGAACGTCAATCTTCACTTGGCATCCTGCCGAATGCACAGGCCTCAACATGTATGGGTCCCGTATTTTGGGAAACCCCTTTGGAGTTGACTTGGGTCCGTCTTTTTTAAGGACCTCGAAAGGAAAACCACAACAACCACAAAAAATCGGCGGGGGGGGGGGGGGGTCCAACCTTAAAAAAAGGCGCCTCACATTTTAAGAAGGGAGCCCACCGCCAGCTTCGAGGCTCAATGCCCGCATTCGAGCGCTGCCCGGACCAAGTGGCCTGCTTCCGCCCGGCGCACATCTGCAAGCAACCAGGGTGCTGGTCGAAGTGGAAGTTGGTCACCGAGTGCTGGTCCTGGTTGGTCATGAACGGGTCCCAAACACCACCCAAGAAAAAGAAGAAAAAAATGGGTTTTCTGGAAGAAAAACCGACCCAAGCTGGGGTCGCATTGGCCTTTCTCGGGTTTGATTCCCCACCATCTTCACCCGTCGGTCTCTTTAGAGACCACCGAGTCGTTTTTCTCGGAGGCTTGGCCCCTTTTTGGAAGAGCAGGATCCCTGAAGAGAATGGGAGCGTATGGATAGATTTGCTCATGCCATGCGCAAATCTAGGCGCTAGATAGATGTATACCCCAAACATTACCCCAAAACTGGGGGCCAAGGGTGTGTTGAGCGGCGAGTAGGAGGGCTCGAAGAACACATCTGATCCTCGCCACTCGCTGGCGGAAAAAGCGGTGATAGGCGCCCAAAGCCACTTGTTGGTCCAGGAAGGTTTGTGTAGGTGTGTGTGTGTCTCAGAATGGGTGTCTCGTCTTTTTGAGGGCACCCTTTTGTTGTGGGTTTAAAAGGAAACCACCAGGAAACCGCTATTTTGGGGGGCTACCCAAAAAAATAAGACACGCCCAAAATCGGGGGGCACCAAACAATAGGACACACCCAAATCAGGGATCCCGAATAGAAATGCTACTTTTGGTCCCTTGGTGTTCCTTTACGACCCGAAAACGAGCAACGCAAAAGGAGAAACCGAAAAGGAAACCACAGCTTCGCGGACTCTGGACGTTTCCGCTGTTTCCCATGTACAGACAAAATTATACACTTGGTTTCCCGGCATGGGAAATTTGGCAAGTCCCTGTTTTTGTGGACCAATTCTCCTGAGTATGAGTCAAAATAGGAGACGCCCTCTTTTTGGGCTTGGCTCTCCAGTTGGCTTCCCATAAACCAACTTTGGTAGGGGCAGCTCTCAAAACCCAAGCCACGTCTTCACATCCAAGGCTCGGAGCAATACGCCGAGAAGTCCGCGAAGAGCCCAGGGTTCAGACCCATCTCTTCGAGCACCTCCCGGCCTCAAGCCGATGGATTGGCTTTGATGTGTGTGGGGGTGAAACCATGCCAACAAATACGGCGTAATACATCTGTGTAAGCCGGGTATAATAATAGTATGAGGTATAAAAAGGATTACTTGTTGATGCTTCTTTGTTTCTCTTTTTTTCTGGGGATGCATAAGGGGTACTGACAGGCCATATGGGGCACGCAAGACTTGGGCACCCGGCGCTGACGTTCCGGAAAGCCTTGGCGCAAGTACTTCACCGGAACCTCACCCGCGCTGAACCTCAGCGCCGCCGCCCAATTTTTGGCGCTCAAACCGGGCTAGAGGGCCAACAAGGCTCCCCCCGATTTGGAACCCAAATAAGACCAATCATGTTCAGCGGAATCGCCTTTCTCGCAGCCCCCTTTCTTCGGGTTCCGTGTCAACCTGCGAAGGAGCAAGGCTCATGCTGGGACTTCAAAATGCGTCCAGGTGGCTGGACATCACTGGGCCTCTCGCACATGTGCGCCACCGCATCCTCGAAAGACTCCATGCGGTGCACCTCGGCTCTTATCGCAAGTTGGACTAGTCATAGCTACAGAGAAACGATTGACCCAAACTAAGAACAAAGATTCTCACATTTCCTTGACAAATTAAGAACAAAGATTAAGATTCTCACAAATTAAGAACAAGATTCTCTCAATGTCATGGTCCTTGACAAGAAACTACAATCAAGCAACTTGACCCTCTGGACATGGCACACCATGCCATGGGAGCGGAACATCCAGTCAGACAAAACCTGTCGCTTCTACGCACACAGCAATGGTGGATCATCCGAGGTCTGTCAAACAAAAATAGGCCTTGCAAAAAGAAACACTGGGCGAAAAAGACAATGAAACCAACCTTAAGAACAAGAATGGGGAACCCGAGAATTACAAAAGTATACATAAGTTGACAAAAATATGTATACCAAGTGTGAGATGCAAATAGTGCTTCTTCTGTTTCATTCAAAAACAATCAACAACCAAAAGTATTAACACATATATGTTTCTGTTTCATTCAAAAGAAAAACAATATATATATATGTGTTTGAGCCTCCCCTCCATCCAAGGCCGGCGCATGGGCCGGCCGCGCATCCGCCCCGTCCGCGAAACGGAGCCCGTCCCCGTGCTGCACGACCTGCCAGTTACTCATGGAATCCGAGGGGGTGGTCCAAGGGAGGGAGGTCCCTAAGGCTCCTTCAAAAAACTCAAGGAAATCTGGAAACTTTAAGGAACCCTAAGGAACGCCAGGGCTCTGAACTACCTAACTACCCACCCCCCTTTGTACCCCTTAGGCTTTGAACCTCAGAAATTCCACAATCACTGAGGGAGGCCCGTGTGGCTTGCTTGCAGACGCTAAACAAGGTCCGACGGTTTGACCGATTTTTGGCTTCCTGTCGAAACTAAAACAGGTCCGCCGGTTCTTTGGCAGAGCTCCGCAGCCTTCTTCCAGGCGGCACAGCTCAGGTTCAATAGAGCCAATGAGAGAAACCGCCAGGAAATTCTGCGGGAGTTCGCCAAATGCTTGGGGTTTGGTTGACTTCTAGGACTTCCTGGAGTCTTTGAGCCGAAACCTGGCTATAGTTCCCCCTTGTATCACCCCTAAAGGAAGCTCACCTTGGGACCAAAAGGCGATGTCTAAATCCACCCAAAGGGGGATGGGTTGTCTTGTTGCCTTTAAGGGGAAACCAAAGGGAAGCCACTTGTTTGGGGGGGTCCCCTACCCATTTTGGGAGCCCTGAGGAACAAATTCAACAGCACCGGGCAGAGCGGACCTCCCTGCCAATGTCGTAGGAGGAGAACACGCCGCTGGGGGAGTACATCATCAAGGCGGGATGCTCCGGGCATGGATACCTGTCAGGTTCCAAAATCAAGCCTTGCTCCCCTACAAGTTTCCATGGACCCCAACAAAGGGGTCCCCCAAAAGGAAATTCCGCTGGCCAACTGTTGAGTTCCACCGTTAATCCTGGGGAGTGATCCTTCTGCCGAATGGTGGTTTCCTTGCACTGATTTGCCGGCTGAAGCACAAACACGCAGGGCCAGTTGAGTCATAATCCAAACCTGGCATATCTGATCGCTGTCCACCCAAGACCCATGGTACGTGGTGAAAGTGCTGAAAGGAGGCTTGCCGCACCTATTTGGGTGTAAACTTGAATTACAGGAACCTTTGGCAGGCACCGCTTACATGAGGTTTGTGTTCAGGACACCATCAAACCCAGGCGGAAACAGCTTGTTGTTGAAAAGAACGGTGTTTGCAATAAATGGGAAATCAACCCCTACAACCTTCATCGAGCAAGCTCGTTCTAATTTCGGGTGTTGCCCACAAAAGCCGGCAGCTTCATCCACCCGCGTCGTTTTCGCTGCCAACACCAGCTCCGGCCAGCCTTGGGCTGCGGAGATCATCGAGCCTTCGCTCGAATGGGTCGTCCGATCGGGTGAACGAGCCAGTGGCTCCAAAACGGCTCAGAGGTGTGATACATTCAGACCCGATTCACCGCCAAAAATCGGCGAGATCGGAGACGTCAAATTCCGTGTGCAAGGATTGCAGCTTTTATACAACGGGCGCCTTGGAAACGATACTGGGTGTGTCTTTTTGACTGGAACCTTGTTAGGGGGTTGTGTTGAAAGGGAATCCAAAGGGAAACCACAAATTTTGAGGGGTTCCCCTATTTTAAGACAAACCCTACTCCAGCACAGGGGGGG
This sequence comes from Effrenium voratum, assembly GCA_963377175.1. Classification (NCBI taxonomy): domain Eukaryota; class Dinophyceae; order Suessiales; family Symbiodiniaceae; genus Effrenium; species Effrenium voratum. The sequence goes on along the minus strand of CAUJNA010003736.1, from coordinate 267,359 downwards.
CCCTGTATTTTCCCATTTCAACATCCCGCCCACAAGTTCACTTGAACTCAGCCCCTGACGTTTAGAACCACCTGAAAGGAGAATATGCGCCATGACAAAAATGGTGTGCCGTGCCACAGTCGTGGTTCCCCGAACCTTTGCAATGAGAGTACATCCCATGACTAGAGGGGTCTATGTCCATCTTTGCCAACTTGTAATATTGCTGCTTGCAATGTTGCTTGTGTCTTTGATGGGAGTCACAGTATGATTCTTCGCATCCGTTGCAAGGAATCCTACCAATCAACCAGCCATGACCATCTTTGCAATAGTTCCTTGTTTGGCCCTTCAATCATATTCTCAGCTCATGTAAGCCCCCAGAATCGCCAGACCACAAATCTTGGATATAGGGTGGGTCAAAAATAGGTACCCAACATGGAACCCTGGTAAATGGAAACAAAGACTAAGACAAGCGGTCCTCTGGTGGCTTTATTTTGACCCATACCAATGTATTGGCGAGCATCGACTGCAAAGGGAATGGCACGTTGAAGTCCTTGATCAAGCAGGGTTCCGCAGGCGGCCCGTGGAGAGAATCGAAGCCGACCTCGTGCCAGACGTCGAAGCCGATTCAGGCAAAACGTCTAACCGAAGCAGGTATGAGCTTGGGGCTTGGCGGAAAGAAGGCTCACCCCAAACCAAACTGGAGAAAAGCAACATCCGGCCGATGGTTGGTTTCCCTCTGATCTCCCTTGAAGCCAACCTGATAGGGTAACCTCAGAAGACACACAAAATCCTATTTGGAGGACTTAGGCAACATAAGGTGGGACCTGTTATTTCCCCCTTGCATAAACAAGCTCCAAAGCGTCTGCGCACATAAACCAGTTCTGGAACCAACCCTTGATCCACAGATTTGCGCGTCAAAAAAGCTACATATCGATAAAATAAACAGACCCCAAAAAGATGGCGGCTTCCCATCTGACCTCCCCAAACCAAGATGAAACCCTCAGAAACCCAAATGGTGGCTTCCCATCTGACTTCCCTTAAACCAAGATGCAAACCTCAGAAACCCGTGGGACCCAAAAAATGCTGGCTTCCCGTCCCTTCAAGCCAAGGTGACGAGGGCGCCCTCGAAAAAATTCATCCAAGCCTTGGTTACTGTTGGCCCCCCTGCAAACAGTTTAACTTTTGGGGGTTTAGTGCAAAAAGTTTAAAGTCTATAAAGATTCAACCCAGTAGCAGTCAAGAAGCCTTTTCCGCCCCTCTCTTCGTGCCTTGGCGCCCGGCCGTTGGAAGCGCCCGCTGCACCTCCACCGCTTCCACTGAGGGCCAGGAGCCAGAAAATCGGGCAGCGGCCCGCTGAAGAAACCTCGCGCCAGCCAAACGGTGCTGGTTGCTCTGTTGTTCTGGTACAATCTGTATATATTCATATTTGTGTTTATATATATATATATGGCCCCCCCCCCCCCCCCCCCGAAGATCCGCGCTTCACCTCTGCCAAGAGCTCTTGCAAGTCAATCTGCCTTGCGTAGAGCTTCTGAACAGCAAAAACACCGCAAATGGCGGTGTTTTGTGAAGATAGTGAAGCTCATGCAAACTTGCAAGCAACTGGTTGATGTTGATAAGAACCCATAAACCTAAAACAGAATCCGTTTATGATTTCGGCTTCTGTTGGCTTTGGCTTTGGCAGATGGTTTTCAAGAAGAAGTGGCAGCAGATGATTTGTTTTGCGGACAGCAGATGGAAGCGTGTCAGGTGTGAAGTGCTGTTGTTTGGTGTTGCTTTGTCCAACAATGGAGGTCGAGGTGCTGCGGGCGCTGCGCTGTCCCCATTTTTTACTTTCCAAGAAGAAAAAACGGACAGCCACACTTTTGAAGGTCGAGGTGCTGTGGGTGCTGTACTGTCCCCATTTTCGGAAAGTGCTGTACTGTCTCAGTGTTAGGCTTTCCAAGAATCAGAAAATAGGGACAGTCCCACACTTTTAGAGGCCGAGGTGCGTGCTGCGCTGCCCCTATTTATTGCTTGAAAACCTTCAAAAGTGTAAAAAGCAAATTATTTTGGAGTCTCCAGCTTCCTTCTCCAAAACTCAAATAAGTTGTGTTTTTGTAAGTATTTTTAGGGACAGTACAGCACGTTTTAAAAAAATGGGGGACAGCACAGCACTTTTAAAGGTTTTCAAGCAGAAAATATGGACAGTTCCACACTTTTGGAGGTCGAGGTGCTCAAAAGTGCTGTGCTGTCCCTATTTGTTGCTCTTCAAGAAGCAGATAATACGGACAGTTCCACACTGTTGGAGCTGCGCTGCCCCTATTTTTTGCTTTGCAAAAAGCAGAAAATAGGGAGAGTTCCACGCTTTTGGAGGTCGACTGAAAGTGCTGCACTGTCCCTATTTTTGCAAAGGTGCTGAAAGCGCTGCGCTGTCCCTATGTTTTGCTTTCAAGAAGCAGAAAATAGCTGCGCTGTATTTGTTGCTTTCCAAGAAGCAGAACATAGGGACAGTTCCACAGTTTTGAAGGTTGAGGCGCTGAGAGTGCTGCACTGTACAAAAAAACCCATTATTTTGGCACAGCTCTTCAAACAACTAAAAGCCTTTCTCGAGCTCTGCAAGTGCTTCACATTCTCCTCAAAGCGCGTGTGGAAAAAAGCACTTCGAGCTCTGTGTCCCCCAGCCTCCAGCCTGGCCACCTCTTGCATCAGCTCCTGGCGTTTCCCACCGTGGCGCTGATGCTCGTGGAGCGACTGACGCCGCTTCCTGCTCCAGCCCGGTCTCACGGCGCACCTGTCAAGTAAAAAAGATCTGCGGGTCGCAGCTTACATGTGAAGACCTTTTTGTTTTTTGCCAGGCTGCAGTTGCCGAGGGAGCTACGCTTCCTTCGATTGTGCTTTGCCTCCTCGCCTCAGATAGGCAAACGCGGAGACAGCACAGAGGAAGAGGAAAATCAAACTGAAGCAGGCTTGAGCAGCAACCATTTGCACGAACGCCAATGGCACAGGCGCAGCCGTCACAGGGGCAGCAGGTGGTTTGTTGCCCACAGAGCAGCAACAGAGGACGAGGACTCGCCTACTTTAGCTGCGCAATGCTGTCGCCACTCCCCTCTTCTCCGTGGAGGTGGAGCCCGTTCTCCTTCGCGGATTTAGTGCTCAAAAAACCGGCTGTTGGGTGCTTGGCGGTGAATTGGTGCGTCGCTGGCTGCTTTCTTGGGTCGGTCACCTCAACAAGCTGTTGGTTGGTGGGAATTTGGTGGGGGACGGCTTAAGAGTCGGTTGAAACAATTCTGTCAGAGCTAAGGCGCGGCAGCAGTGAGGCAGGCGTCCCTCACAGCGCGCTTGGCGTTCTGCCACGTTTCCGTGCGCGATTCAAAAATTTTGTCCAAAGAGCTGGGAAGTCCTTTTGAACGCGCAAGCACCCAGCCACAAAACCACAGCCTTGGTGCTCCTGAGAGCATGTGGGGCAGCCTGCACCGGTTGCTGCGCCCAAAAGTTGCGACTAGACTCTTTGATTTTCGGGGTTTCCAAAAAAGGAAAAAACACTGGCCTGCCATAGCCTTGAATTGCTTGACACTTTTCTGGCAGTGGCAAAGGAGAACGCCAAATTGGTCCTCCAGCTTTGCAGCCAGTCCGACGTACTACTTCAGGTTCCCTCGCGTATGAACTTGCGAGCTCTCGCCAGCATTTCCTCTCAACCATTATTTCGTCAATTCCTGCCACCTTTTACTCCCGTAAAAACTCTTGAGCGTCAGCGCTAGCCAAAAACTTTGCCAAAAAAAGCAAGGAGCTGCGGCGCCGCCCATGTCCGGGTGAAGGCTTCGCAGTGAGGGTTAAGAGGTCCACGCCAAGCGACACAGCCGCGGCGTGGACCTGCTCAACTGGCGGCTCCTCCACCTCCGCCGCCTCCGCCGCCGCCCCAAGGCTATTCCACCCCTCACCGTCCGCCTCCGCGACCAGCTGCCCGTCGTCTGGCTCCTCCTTCTACTCTGAGCCCCCCGTCGCCGCCATGCTGGGTAGAGGGACTGCCGCTGCATTTGGTTGAAAGGGCCGTGGGACTTCTTCTGGGAACGGCGCAAGGTAAGGCACCAAGTCTTCGTCCGGGCCCTCCATCCCCAGAAGAACCGCCTCACCTTCCGTTGGCCTCTTTCCATGACAGGCCTTGCGATTGTTTGGGAGGCTTTTTGGAAGACACTTGACAGATAGTTGTCCGTGAGTTGCTGGATAGTTTGCCAGACAGTGGAGTCAGTTGCCAGACAGTTGACAGACGAAAGCCGCTGGGCGCGGATCTTGGGGGGGCGGGGGGAAAAAATGTAGAAAAGGCTGATTTCAGGGGGCGGGGGGTAGATGGTTGCCTGTTCTGGTTTTTGTTCTATCTTATTTGTTTTTTCAAGGCTGATTTTGGGGGCAAGAAATACCGATATGAATGCGGTAACGAATTGATGATTTGGTCCCCTGTTTCGTTCCAGATTTCAACTTTTAGTTTTATTGATTGAAAGAGGTTAGGACTTTCTGTGGTTTCACGGGTTGGCTTTTGGGCGGTTCTTCTGGTTTGTCATTTAATGAAATGTTTATAGGTTAAAAGTTCACTATAATTATAACATATAAGTGTATAAATGTTGTAATCATATAGTTGTAGAATAATATGAATAAACCTATTTTCAATGTCTCCACTCTCCTATGTTGTTCCAAGAACTGCATAAGATGTTTCTGATATTATACCAGATGTTAACGTCATAATATTTCATTGGTGTTCTTTGTTGTACTAAATAACGCAACACTGATATCAAAGTATAGTAATTAAACTGCATTGCTGTCATTCCTCCTCTTTCATTAATACTATTACCATTATGTTTAACGAGTTCTTCTTTCATTATGTTTTCGTAAATCTCTTTTATCCATTGATGATTTTGTTCTCCATACTCGGCGAACACATCCGGATAAATGCCTTCAATCGCTCTATCGTTTTTAATTATTTCAATGACTTGTTTATATGATGGATAGGGATTATCCTTAATGAAACTCAATATTATCTTTCTATCCTGTTCCAGCTCTTTTTCTGTCACTCCTAACATTGGCATTTCACTTCTTAATATTATAAGTTAATATTTATTCAAGTTATTTTATGTTAAGGGGTGGGGGTTTATATCGATAAACATATTGTCTATCAAATAATATAATGGCGAGATTAACGAAAGACCAAATAATCAGCAACATCTATTATGACTTAGACGAGGGTTTCGGAAGCACACAAGCGACACACAAGAAGGCAAAGGAAGAAGACCCAACAATAACATTAGACGATGTAAAGTCTTTCTTGAAGAAACAACCCAATAAACAAATCACGAATTATAGAGGCACAAATTCCTATACCGCTCCGTTTGCTAGGTATGAATATCAAATCGACATAATGCATATGTCACCTTTAGCAAAAGACAAGAACGTTCCACAGTATGCTTTAGTCGTGATTGACATCTTCAGCAAATTAGCAGATGTAATACCAATGGAGGAAAGAGACGGAGAGCACGTTTTGAAGGCGCTTAGAACAAGTTTTAAAAAGATGGGTTACCCTATGTCTGTGTATTCTGATGATGATGGAGCGTTTGCAACCAAAAACCAAGTTCAGGATTTCTTCAACAGCGAAGGTATCAAACACATAATAACGAAGACACACGCAAATGTAGCCGAACGTTTTATTAGGACGATGAAAAACAAAATTCATGATAGAGCTAGGTTTAATAATATGAAATGGACTGATGCCTTAACACCAGCATTGAAACAGTATAACAGCACATTACACTCGTCAACAAGGATGAAATGTAAAGGTCAATCTGAAACTACGAGAAAAGAACAAAAGAAAGTATCCCAGAATACAGGAGAACGATAAGATAAAAGTGTTTCAAAAGAAAAGAGGCAATTACACCGACAAAAAAGAGTATAACTCTACATGGTCTAATAAAATATTCAATGTTGTTGATATTATGGGCAATAAAACTTACAGAGTAGCAGGAATAAACAAACCACTTCTGAAACACGAAATTTTGTTAGTTAATGATTAAACATATTTCTTGGTATCTTCAATATACTTGACTTGGTAGAAATCCAGACTTGATTGTTTAGGTTCTTTAATGACTTTTCATTAAGTTTTTTAACATAAACATTTCGTTTATTCTTGTATTCAGTGCTCTCTCTATCAACTTCTTTTGGTTGATAATTATTAGATTATTGTAAGCTGGTTTCTTCATACTTTCTAACAGTTGATACATGCGTTTATTTTGTTCCATTATTTCATCAATTTTCAAAATTAGTTTATCCACACCTTCCATATATACTATACTATACTATTAAACTTTTAAAACAAAATGTTTAAATTATGTTAAATCTACTCTTTAAATACTAATTTTTCATCATTTGTTTAATAGTTTCCTGCGTTTCGTTATCACCATTTTCCGAGAGTGTTGCATCCTTACCCCATTTAAAAGTTATATTATGAACATCTGTTTCTAAGTTGATACTGTCTTTAGTTTTATCAATATTCAGCCTTTTATCGTTTTTACTCAATTTGAAACTTGTTGGAATACACGAGCATTTACAATTTCCTTTCTTTTGTATTTCTAATTCATTTTCCATTTCTAACATATTTTTACACATTGGACAAGAAAACTCAATAACTGATGTTTCTTGAAAAATTTCATCTTTTTCTTCATCAGTTGAAGAAACACTTAAACCTGTCTTATTCTTTTTGTTTTTCTTTCTTGGCATTTATATTAATATGTACATTTTTATTTTTGATATATTGAATTCCTAGCTTAATTAATTCTAATGAATAATAACAACATTTCGTAATTTTATTATCGGTTATAACAACATCTTCTCTATGTTGTACTTCATTTATTATATCAATATAATCTGAATAACTCCTATTCATATAAATAGTAAGATAAATGATTCTAATTAACCTTATTATTTCATGCATGGTAGAATATTCGGAGGGCACAGCACTTGGGGTTTTCTTTACAATGCATCAAACTAATTAGCTTCAATGCTTATTGATTGAAGAAATGGAAAGCCTGTTCCATTATGTTATTCACAACCACTCATAACATAAAGATGTTCCATTTAATATTAATTACAACTTAATTTTCAAATATAATTTTCTATATATCTTTAATATCAATTATGACAAACGTTCCAATAATAAAACCAATAAACATAACTGATTATGAATTCAAACAATCCAAATATGAACATGTACCAAAACTACCTTTTCGCTCAATTGTTGTTGCTTCATCAACGGGTGGCAAAGCAGTTTTAATCCGAACCTTATCCTACATGTTTATAGGGACTGCTTCGCTCGTATATTCATTTTTAGCCCGTCAGTTCATAATGACCCTACCTTCGTTGAAGTCAAGAAATACCAAACAGATAATATGAAGGTTGATGACGAAAAAGAAAAGCTATACTATGACACCTACCAACCTGAAGAACTGGAAGAAATAATTAACACGCAAAGAAAGATAATTCACTATATGAAAGAACAGAAGATGAAGAAACTACATTCAATTTTAATCATAGTTGATGATTTTGCAGACGACCCGAAATTTGTTAGATACAGCAAATTATTACATGGACTGGCAACGAGAGGCAGACACGACGCCATTAGTTTCTGTTTAAGCGTTCAAAAATACCGTGTCCTAGCACCAATCATTAGGTCGAATTCAAGTTCGTTGTATATATTCAAGTTAAAGAATGTATCAGAGTTAATGTCATTCATTGAGGAAAACTCTGCCATTGTTGATAAAGAGCAACTGTTAAATATGTATCATAAAGCGGTAGATGATAAGCCATACTCCTTCTTTTATGTTAATATGAATTCCAAAGATGTTAATAATATGTTTTATGTTAGATTTGAGAAAGCTTTTAAACCAAAATAAATCTACTATATATTATAGAATGTTAAAAATGTTTCAAGAAAGAATATATGAAGAACCAGTAAGGTTTTGCGGTGATGACGGACGTAGTCCCTCATCAGGGCGAAGCCGTGATGACATACCAAAACAGATTCAAGAATATCGGAAGCAAAGACTACAACAATTAGTAGAGTGTGAATGTGGTGAAACTTTTTTAATGAAGGATGCTCCTCACCATATTGAAAGTAATTGTCATATTACTTTTAAGGAAGAAAAAAGAAGAAGGAAAGAATTGGAAGAACATATTCGTATAGAAAATGATACTGATTGTGATAGTGATAGTGATAATTACAGTGTTGGTGGTTCAACAAGAGTTCCAGTTGATTAAAAACAATTAAATATGTTAGATTTGAAAAAGCATTCAAATTAAATAAATATTGAAATATATTATGTTATTTTATGATTTGCCATTAGACATTAAAAACCTTGTATTATCTTATAATTTAGGTGATGTTAGATTATTAAAAATAAAAATAAAAATAAAAAGTAATATTATTAAAATTGTATGAATAAATTGAAACCAGTATAAGTCTTACAAATTAAATAACATACATTATTTTGAAATTGATAATATCAATATTAATAATGGAATAGCATATATGTTTAATTTAAGTGAGTTAGATAAATTACATCAAAATCATAAACCATTAAAATCATTAATTGAATATGAGATACTTGCTACATCTACTTCATTTGAATGTTTGAATCAAGTTCGTAATCGTACGTTGACATCAATTAATTTATTTGATATTTATTATTTTCTTAATAAAGACCTTCATGAAATTAAATTAGTGTATAGGTGTAATATGGTTAATTTTATTTCATTACAAGTGAAAACATAACTATTAAAGTCATCAATGATGATAGACAAAGTTTTATTAGTATTTTTTATTAATATTTTTTTAATTAAACATTTTTTTTAATATTTGAAAATCAGAATAAACTATAACTACATAAATTCAACGCCGGTAATTTATATATTAATGTGTCACATTTTATTTTCTCTAGGTGTTCTAATCTTTCACTCATTTGCTTAATTGCTTTCAACTGTAATTTATCAATATTACTTAAATCTAATTGTTCTACATCAATATCATTGATTTTATCAATACTTGAATTTTCAACATTACTATTTGAATTCCCCATTATATATTATTATTTAGATTTTCTTTTTTCAATTCCTTAATGTCTTTTTCAAGTTTATCTATTTTATCATTCAACTCTAATACTGCCTTATGAACTAGCACGGGTAAAACTAAATAATTCAATCCTAAATACTCTTTATCTTTACATACAATATTTTCAAACTCTTTAGGAATTGCTTTCAATACTTCATCTGCGATATATCCTATATGAGTTTTACCACCATCATTTCTATCGTGTCTTTTAAACTTCTTCGGTTTAAATTTCTTAATGACATTCATACAATTAGATTTGATATTGACTATGTCATATTTCAATCGTGAGTCACTTGAATCAACAAATGTTCCATTAATCGTCACGGTTGTTGCTGTTAAATCTATATTAGTTCCTGTTGATGGTTCTAGTGTATTACATAGCAATTTCGTTCCTAAAACTGATACATTTTCATTAAAAGTTGATGGAGCATTATTTGTAAAACTTCCAGTATTCACTGTCGTTCCAAATGTCTTATCAATAGATAATAAAACAGAAGGTGTAGTTGAACTATCTGCTACTCTAAACGCAGTGTTTGATGTTCTGAATATTACATCAATTGTAGATAAACTAGTTCCATCGTAATAAGTTGATATTTCAATCGTTCCCATCTTTATGTCTGTTCCAGTAGTCATTGAAATATTATTCAAAAATGAAACCGTTGTTAAATCAAATGATTGAATGGTATTAGTTGCTAAATATGCATTTTAAACTGCTAAATTAGTATCAACGGTTACTAATGTTCCACCATTAGGCGCTATATGATTGCTTCTTAATGCTCCATTAGTTTTAACATAAACATCATCAGCAAATAAATTACCCATAAAATCAGCAGTAGCAGTATTAAAAGTCCATCCGCTAGAAATATTAACTGCTCCAACTATATTAGATTGAACAGCAGGGTCTCCACAAATGAACCTAATTGAAGAATTAGCATCAGTATTTCTCATATCAAAAGATGAAAAAGCACTAACATATCTATATAATTCACAATTTGTATCAATTGTTAATTTACCATCAGTATCAATATTAACATTATCACAATTAACAGCAGCATTTGTATAAATATTACCTAACACATCAACAGGTTTATTAAAAATAGATTTATTCACTAATCCATCACACATCATATATTGATTAGACGCATTACTAACATCGCCAACACTAATAGCAACGAAATCATGATGAGACATATATAAACCTTCTATGGCATCTGGTGTATATCTTTGTATTGAACCATTATTATTAAAATTCAAATATGAACCATTGTTAAGATTTACTGCCTTGTCAGTTCCTATAAAATCAACTGAATCAATAAATCTCGATTTTCCAGCACAATTTAAATCATAACCATTAACACCAACAGCACCTAAACCGAACCTATCCTTAACCCATACATGACCAACATTAGCGTCTCCGATTTGAGTTTCCCATTGATTACCATTGCTTGACATCCACATTCTGCCATCTCTATTAATATTAAATTCACGATTGAACATTTGAAAAGTCACTTGCAATCCAACATTAGGCGACGATGTAGTGCTAAACTTATTACATATTATACTTCCAGTAGTCAACATACTTAAATTACTATGTAAAGTTGTATTATCACTAAAATTAATAGCACCTGCTAATGCTTGAGCGTTAGTATCTATTTTATCCAACTTTTGTCCTAATGATGTATCCTGTGAATTATTGATAGTAATTATTGAATTAATTGTATGTATTTCCTGCTATTATTCCACTTAATCCATCTGATTGTAAAACATATCTAGCATCAGAACCTGCAACATCTAACATAGATGAACACGAAAATAAACCAGATACTTGTAAATTACTTAATATTGTGGTATTATGATTTAATATTATCTTATCATTTTGAAAAGTTGAAGAATTGTTAATTTCTACATCACCAAAACCACGTTGATTCAAAAACATCGTTGAACCTGCTAAACTTCCATAAACATAACTATCAAAATAATTAGTATACATGTCAAAGAAACTATTATAATTTCCAAAATTTGCTTTTTTGAAAATTGAAGTAGTTGTTATATTATGAATTAATGTATTATTTAATACTGATGTATCTAACTTATTTGATAATAAATTATTAGTTGTTATTTTATTATAGTAATCTGATTCATTAAATGAAACTCCATTCTGTAAATCTGTTATTGCTATAATATGTGAATTTATTGTGCTATTTAATCCTGTTATTACATTAGAATTAGAACTACTATTATTAAAATTAGTTGTTATAGTATAATTTAAATTATTTATTAAATTTGTATTTGATGAAATATTATTGAAATGTGTATTAATTAAGTTAGAATTAGAACTAATGTTATTAAGATTAGTTGTTATAGTAGAATTAAAATTATTTATTAAATTTGTATTTGATGAAATATTATTGAAATTTGTATTAATTAAGTTAGAATTAGAACTAATGTTACTAAAATTAGTTGTCATAGTAGAATTTAAATTATTTATTAAATTTGTATTTGATGAAATATTATCAAAATTTGTATTTGAAGTTATTGTCAGATTACCTATTAAAAATGTATTTGAACTAATATTATTTGATAATACATTAATTTCTGTTTTGTCATATGTTTCAGTTATATCATAAAAATTAGCATTTATCTGCTCCTTTGTGTAAGTATCTACTTGGTCTGCTTTGTTGTTGAGTAAATCAATTATATCTGATTGATTAGCGTATATGTTTCTAATGTTTGTCACCCGGCTTGTAGAATTGATTTCACTAATTGTGTGCGCTACAACATTTTCAAAGTTTGTTAAATTTATTGAAGGCATTGTATATTAATAGTAGAACATGATAATATTTATTTTTAATATTATCATTTTTGCTTATTTTTAATCCAAAATCTGAACTCCGGCGTCTCTAATGGAAAGTATTTGTTCTGATACTAATGTTATGTAAATCGTGTCTGGCATCCATATTTCCACTAGGTTTGCAACGAATTAGAAGCTGCTGCCCGGCTTTTGTGTTAATTCCAGTATAACTGCTGTCTGGAACCTTCTCCATATTCATAGCAAAGATGAACTTGTCGGTTTTATACTGGTTAAATTCAATAGATAAATGATGTTGATGAAATAAAGGTAAATTCAATGCCTTTCGCAAATAATAGAACGCTTGTGTTCTGCTTTTACAAGGATACTCAGGAAATAATTTTGAACCTAATTGAAGTTGAAATTCTAAGTCATTGTCAGGGTTATAGTTTCCGTGAGTAGAAAAGGTTGTTCTTGTCGAGGGATGGTAAAACCTGTTGTATTCCTTATGAACTTCAGTTGCTCCTCCCGTGGCGTCTGCTTTACAGAAGGTGATAAATGTGGCAGTGAGTTTAGATACAGAACGAACAACAGCAGTGTTAATTGTTGCTTGCCCAACAACAGAATTAGACTGACATATATAAGTATTATACGTGATAGGTAATTCTTTTCCATCAAGTAGATGAGAAACATATTTATTGTGTAAATCATTATCCAAACTTACTACATCGCATTGAAGGAAGCAGTTATTAAGTTCGAATTCACCGCTCGTGCTTTGATGTGTGTTAGGTGCACTCTCACTGGCGGGGAAATCACCAGAAACATCAGGTGGAACAATACAATCGGTGAAATTACTGACAAGTTCAAGTTCTAAAACAAGAGGACACGCTTTTAATGGAATATACTTAAACTGGTTAAATAAACCAAGCATAGCTTTAAATCCAACAACCATTTCAGATGTGAAGCCCGGGATTGTTTCGGCATTATAAGTTTTTCCAATAGTCCCAGATGTAGGGTCAGCAAAACGTTGTGTTAAATCGTCATCGTATCTATATCCAAAACTGTGCGCGTCTTCATTGTCCCTTGCTCCCTTTGACATCAAACAACTCATCATGTGATGGTTTCTATTGTAATAGTCAATGTCTTCAACAAGTTGATTACCAGCAATTAATCTTGCCCTTCTCAAAAAGCAGTAAGCAGGAGACAGAGGTCGTAAGCGTTTGTTGTTTGTAGTTTCCTTGTTTGAAACGTTGAAAAACACCATTACACTCTGCGGGTCTAACCAACTATTATCTTCGGCATTTAATGCGATTTTCAATACACGATTTCCAGACGAAGGTTTATAAATATTTGAACCAACGACGCTCATTTATATAACTTGCTCCTTTATTTAATTTGAATGAGAGGTTGTCAAATAGAATATCTTCAGCACTAAATGTATCTACCATTTTTGTATATTGATAAATAGAAAATAATTTAAATTAACTTATACTATTAGATTAATTTAAATTAAATAATTTAGAGTAATCCTTTTGATGTTTTAAATATTTTAACTTTGTTTTTCTTAAACTTGTCTTCAACTGGATTATTGCCTTTTTCTTTCTCCAAGACTAATTCTCTAATTTCATCATATGAACTGTTCTTATACTTTGTATTTTCATTCTTAATCATATCATCCGTTGTTTCATTGTCATATTTCTTATGTTGTATCATTAATATAATTGAGATTTTATAATATCTCACTTACAGGTTCACTTTTCCTTGGTCTCCGTATCCAGTTATGTAATCGTGGTTAGTAAATGGATTTGATGAACCAGTATAAACAGTTACAGCAGACCTATCTAAAATACTGACAGGGTCTAAGATACTTCTAAAATTAATGTAATCATCGGTAATGTTAGACTTTCGTGGTATCAACGGCGCTCCATAAGTGGTTAAAGTTAATTATCTTGCAGGATAATCTTTTGTTATTTGTGCCCCTACACTTGAACCGAGACTATGTGTTATAAGGTGGTTAACTTCATTGTTTTCATCCAATGCTTTTGATGTGTCTTTATATCGTTGTGAATATTGTGTCATCTTAAATGGAAGTCCTACATCTGCCAGAATGTCATTAACAGCACCTCCAAACGTTCCTTTTCCAAATGTTCCTGCTACATACATTTTATCACCATCAATATAAAAACCTTTACCATTACCAGATGCTTTACTTAATCCTTGTGCATCAGTTAAATTAGAATTAGGATAAAAATCGTTTAATATTTTGTCAGTTTGTTTCATAACATCAGTTTTGTTTTTTAATAAGGTTGATAATGTTTATGTTTCCCATGCTTCAATTCATATATTAACTTTTTATTATTCAACATATAAATAAAGTTATAAATTAATTTCTCAATTAATTAATAATGCTTACATATAAGAAGGTCTATATTGACAGTGCTCATAGGATTAGTGGCACATCATCTAATTTTAGAGTTGAATTACCAGAAACATTACAAGCAGATAGCGGTGTTCATTGCTACATTCACGAAGTAACATTGCCTAACTCTTGGTATTCAATACAGTCAGGATTAAATAATATACTATATTTTTATTCTTCCCCATTAGTTCCAGATGAAGATAATACTAATGTCCATTGGATTGCTGTTGCACTAGCAGAAGGAGTTTATACTGGCACAGAACTGGCAACAGAATTAAAATCAAAAATTAACGGTATTGTTGATAATGTCAATTTCTCAAATACTTATGAAGTTACTTACAGTGTAAAAACTAATAAAAAAGCGATTTCTTCAAACTATGCCGATAGACAATTTGCAGTATTAACTGATGAGCAAATGAAGATAATATATGAAAGTTATATTTGGGTTGGAAGGTTTAATGCTAATGATTTAAAGTCTGTTATTGAAGTTTTAGGAAATTATCAAATGAATGTTTATCAGTATAACAACCCTTATGTATTAGGGTTTATCAATTTACAACCTATCAGAAATATTTATATTCATTCTTCTCAATTGTCTAATTATAATCAAGTAAATTTAAGGACGGGCGATAGTACAGTTGTTAAGAAAGTGCCAGTCACAGCACCACATGCAGGTTTGATATTCGACTCAGAATTAAATCCATTGGATTATTTGGATGTATCTAACAGAAGTTTTAAGCAGTTAGACTTTTGGTTGTCTAATTCATTAGGAAATGAAATTAATTTAAACGGAGTAAATGTATCCCTGTCATTATTGTTTGTGAAAAGCGATATTATTTAAATAATATATATATATAATTTCCATATGGAAAATCTATATATATATATATATTATGACAAGTGTTGAGGTAGTAGATGTCAATAATGAAACTAAAACAGACGAGACACCTATGAATAATGAAGTTGTTGAACAAAATGAAACAGTTAATGAAGAACCAATGCCAGAGGAAGTTAAACCAGAAGAAGTCAAACCTGAGCCAAAAGCAAAAGCGAAAGCATTACCAAGAACTAAAAAAGAAGTTGAATTAGTAGAATGTGAACAATGCTCTAAAAAGATGACATTGAAAAGGTTGAGACACTCACATCCTAAAAATTGTAAAGGGGCACCTACTGAATTACTACCAGTTAATCCACAAAAGAATATTAGACAGATACAGCCAGAAGTGAAAGAAGAGATTAAGAATGAGATTAAACAAGAAGTGATTAAAGAAACCATGAAAAAACCCACAGCGACAGAACTATTAACCCAACATTATGAAGAACTGAAACAAAAGAAAAAACAAGATAAATCAGATAAATAAATAAATTAACTTTATCAATGTTTTAAATAATAATCTAATTATTATATATATAACAATTATGCTTATGAGAAGTCATAGAAATGTTGAATTTAAAAGGGCTCCACAAGTAGAACGTTCCTACGACTCAAATGATTTGTGGGGGTGCTGCTTCAAGAAAGAATTGTTTTAAACAATTAAAAGAAACAATGGAAGCGAAACAATCACAAGGAGCATTAATAAAGTATAGAAATGATTTGGCTGAAAGCAACAGAACCGAAAGTTATAGAAAGGAGTTAGACAAGATAAGACGAGAGTTGGACAACACACGCTCACCAGATGGAATACAGACAACAGAACAACTCACAGCAAGAAAGAAACATTTAGAAGAAATGATTAAGAATATGTCGGATTAATTTATTTTCAAAATTAATTAATATACTATGATTAAATCAATAAATAGACTGAATACAACCAAACCACATGCCATAGGTTCATTAAAATCACAGCTACACTTAAGACCTTCTTATGATGAATTGTTAAAAGAAACATTAGTAGAAGATGAAAACCGCCCGTCAATTGAAGATGTAATAGATAGAAAGGCGACGAGATACAGATTAAACCAATATGGAAGTCAGTGGGACAACGAGGACAGCTTAGGATTGTTAAATCAGGAAACGATGAAAAGAAAGGAGGAATTAAGAAAAGCAGAGACAACAGCATTGTCGTCTAGAATAACCAGCCGGTCTTCTTCAAAGTCCGCTTTCTCCACACCAGACAGTCCACTGACAGAATATGAAGAGTATGAACATGATATACAAGCATCATTTGAAGAACAAGATAGACAAGTCAGAGAAAAAAGGGAAAAACTCAGTCCAAGCATACACGAAGATTTCAACAAAGCATCGTCAAGTTCAATACCTGAAGGGGTAGAAGTTCATTCAATGACATCAGATGACGAACTGCCACCTTTAGAACCCATAGAGGAAACAGCAACAGCGAAAAAGGGTAAAGACAATGATGATGATGATAAACAAACAACAATTTCTGATACGGAAATCATGGAAATGCACGAAAAAGCGAACGAGATGGAATTACAAAATGTCGAAAACGAAGAAGTTGATGACGAACAAATTTTCAAAAAATATTTAACTAGTATAAAATGGATGTGGCCAGTGTATTTATCGAAAACTCCGGGAACTATGATGGATAATATAATTTCAAAACTACATCAATTCAATGTAATAAATGCTGATAAATACGATGAGTTCAAAGAATTATTAGATGAATATAACAATGCAAGCACAACAGAAAGAAAAGGAATTCGTGCTCGGTTAGAAACATATTACAAGGACACCGTTTATAACAAATACTTCAAACAGAAACCAAGTTCATCAACTCAACAATAAAAACAAACAAAATCTATAAGAATTAAATATGTCAGATAAATATTATGGATTAAGAAGAAGGAAAACTTTTGATGAAATGCTGAAAGAAGCGATGATGCACAGATTGAAAATTGAAATCATCCCCGAAAGACGGGCATTTGACACATCAATTAACGATATAGACTTTGATTGTGACCTTTCAATATACGACAGGAGACTACGGTTGAATGCTAGGGTTCAAACTGATAAACAAGTTTTATTGCACGAATTGACGCCAGAAATGTTTGATGAAATACCGCCAACATCACAGATGTATGAAAACAATGAGGCAGATACACAAACAACGCGATATGTAGCAAAGGAGTTAGATGATGAAAAATTCAGTGATGTAATTACAGACAAGAGTGAGGAAAATAGAAAGTCAGAAGATGAACCAGAAGGTGTAAAAGATAATGATTTAAAACAGTCAGACGAAAAGCAGGAAGATTTACAAAGTCTTCATTTAACATCATCATCGTCAGCATCAACTGAGAAAGAGGAAGAGAAGAAAGAGGAAAGTCGAGAAATAAAGTCATTGAGAAACTTATTCTTAGGCGGAGAAGACAAGAGTGTGTTTGAATTATTCCAACGAGGTAAGAAGTCATCCACTTCATCAGAACAATCGCGAGAACAAGAAGAAGAACAACCGAGGGTTTCTTTCTGGTCAAAGAGAAAACGTGATAATATAGTAAAAATGACAGGAATTTTCATTAATGGAAATAGAAAACAGAGAATAACAAATGACGAATTTGATGCAATGGTTGAACTTATGAAAGCGGAAAACGACTTAGTCTTACAGAGAATGAGCGAGAAGGTTAGCGAGAGCGACGACCAACTAATGAGATGGAAGGACGACCAGAAGACCTACCACCAGAACTACTACAACAAAAACCTAAAACAGCCTTATACCTGCGAGGACTGCGGAAGGACGATATCAAGCAAGACCAACCTATCCAAACACAAGAAAAGCAATGTATGCGATAAAAACTAAAAGCCCCCCTTTATGAAAGGATAAATCATTAATCTTATTAAAACTCATTAATAAGATTAATGCGTTGAGTTTCAACCCAGAGCCCAGTTTCTCCAACAGGCAACCCCTACCCAAAACTACTTAAAGAAATATTTACTATATATAATATAGAGTATAGATATATGGTGTCAGTGTCAGAAGAAAAAATCATAGATTTCATTGCAAAAAGTCAACAAGGCGAACTAATACAAAAAGAAGGGAAACAAACACAAAAACTCAAAATAGGAGACAAGACCTACAGATACAATAAGAACAAACCCGCTTCGAAGGTGTTGAATACCAGACTAACTAAAGGAAGTGGCGAGAAGCGATGGTTACAGAAAACATAGTCTTTTTATGAAAGGGGCTAGCTTCATCAAACTAACACGAGGAAGACCCTTACAGGATTATGTCAAGCGTTTCAAATCCAAAATCACAGATGAACAGCAAGCCTTCAAAGGCTACGCCAATACATATTCGGTTAGTGATATAAGATTGAAAGGAATGAAAGGCTTATCATACTTAAAATATCAGAAGCAACGAATGGTAGAATTCCTTAACAGAAACCCAAATATGAAAATCATTGTTGAAGTGGATTTGTCGTTAAAGAACACTGACAACGAAGAGATACGACGAAGGCTGACAAGTAGGAGATACAATGTCCATAACCCTGAAGAGATAAACAGTGTTTTAAACAACATAGCCCACGACATAGAGGTTCAAATTGAGATAGCCGAATTCATTCAATCCGGTCTTGTTCTTCTTAAAGTTGGAAGGTTGGTGATAAGTTATGACAAATACAATCCTACCCGTGGCTCTTCTTATATTCCATTGCCCGACTGGGTAGCGAACAAAAGGGCTTGTATCAATATTAAAAACGATGATGAGTTGTGTTTCAAATATTCTGTTCAATGTGGTTTTTACGAGCTATACAAAAAAGACCATCCCTGTGATATGTATCATTATAAAAAGTATGTTGATGACCCGACGAAGGAAGGCACCAAAGGTGACAAGTCTATTAAATGGGACAATATAAACTTTCCTGTAGGCAATGATGAGATTGAACAATTTGAAGAACAGAACAAACACATATCGGTCAATGTTTATTACATCAATCCTGATGCCAATAGTAAAACAACTTTATTATACAAAAGAAGCAACAACCCCCAAGCACAACGAAAGATTGATTTAATAAAGCTGACTGGAGACAATGCCAACTCGCACTATGTCTACATCAAGAACTATAACAAGTTGATGGGAAGCCAAACCAACAAAACAAATAGGAAAAAACATCATTGTAGGACGTGCTCACACGGTTTCAAGTCAGAATAGTTATTAAAACAACACGAACAACAGGGTTGTCTAGCGGTTGAAGGACAACAAATAGAAATGCCAGAGGTAGGAGCTACCATTGAATTTAAGAACCATTTTAAGAAACTGAAAGCACCTTATGTAATATATGCCGACTTTGAATGTTTAACAGTGCCCATTGATGTTAAAAGCAAATCGACAAAAGCGACAACAACATCGTATCAAAATCATCGCCCTTGTGGTTTTATGATTAATGTAGTCAATGCCATCACTGGAAGCAGTGAGCCCTATTTATACAGAGGCGAAGATTGTATGGATAAGTTCGTTGAGAAAATGAATGAAGTCAGACAGGATGTCATAAAGAAAATGAAGGAAGTGAAAGAGAAAATCATGACTGAGGACGATAAAACAGATTTTGACACTGCCACTAAGTGTTTCGTTTGTGGAAAGGGCTTTCAGGAAGGAGATAAGAAGGTTCGTGACCATTGCCATTTTACTGGTAAATATAGAGGTTGTGCTCATGATGATTGTAATCTTGCTTTTAGTATGAGATATTATAAAATACCAGTCTTCCTTCATAACCTTAAAAACTATGACGCTCACTTAATCATCAACAAGGCACACGAACTGAGCAAGAATGCTAAAATCGATTGCATCGCACAGAACAGCGAGAAGTTCATAACCTTTGGTTTTAAAAACCTTTGTTTCAAGGACAGTTTTAGCTTCTTATCGTCTTCGTTGGATAAGTTGGTAAAGTTGAGTAAGTATGAAGATGATAAAAGGCGTGAGAACTGGAAGAACAATTTTAGATACAGTGTTAGAAATCCATATGTTAAAACCGATGAAGATTTGGACTTGTTGACTGACAAGGGGATTTATCCTTATGACTAGTTTGATAGTTTTGACAGATTTACTGAAAGAAACTTACCGCCAAAAGAAGCGTTCTACAGTAAATTAAGTGAGGAACATGTCAACGACAAAGATTATGAAAGGGCACAAAAGGTTTGGAAACACTTCGGTATCAGAACATTAGGACAATATCACGATTTGTATTTGAGAACCGATGTTTTATTATTGACTGATGTTTTTGACAACTTTAGAGACTTATGTATGGAATACTACGGTTTGGACCCCGCACACTATTATACACTTCCTAACTTCGCTTGGGAAGCTATGTTGTTGAAAACAGGTGTTGAAATTGAACAGTTACACGATAAAGAAATGTATGAGATGGTTGAACAGGGAATGAGAGGAGGTATGTGTCAGGTCAGTCATAAACTGGCTGTGGCTAACAATAAGTATATGGATGAAGCCTTTGATGAAAGTAAACCGTCAAGTTATATCAATTACTTAGATGCTAACAATCTGTATGGTCTGGCGATGTCTCAAAAATTGCCTTTAAAGAACATCAAATGGACAAAGAAAACACCTAACATTGAAAAGTGGGATGAAAAAGATGAGTATGGTTTCATCCTTGAAGTGGATTTGGAATATCCAGAAACACTACATGACTACCATTCGGACTATCCACTAGCACCGGAAATAATGAATGTCAATGCTAATATGTTGTCAGACTATCAAAAGGAAATCTACAAAATCTACTATGGAAACAAAGAACCGAAGGACGAGAAAACCAGCAAGTTAATATTAAATTTGAAAGATAAAGAAAAATATGTTGTTCATATCAAGACTTTACAGTATTATCTAAAAATGGATATGAAACTCACCAAGGTTCATAGGATAATAAAATTTCAACAGAGGGCTTGGTTGAAACCGTGGATTGACTTCAACACTGGTAAGAGGAAAGAAGCGAAGAGCGACTTTGAGAAGGATTTGTTTAAATTAATGAATAACGCGGTGTATGGAAAAACTATGGAAGACAAGAGAAAGCATATGGATTTCGAATTGGTAGATAATGATGTTAGATATGAAAAGTGTGTGAATAATCCTACATTCAAAAAAAATATCATTAATTAAAATATGGTAGGAGTGGAAAAAACAAAGTCGGTTTTGAAACTTGATAAACCCATATTCTTAGGAATGACAATGTTGGATTTGAGTAAATTACATATGTATGAGTTTTACTATGGTGTGTTGAAAAAGAAATACAACGAAAACATCAAATTGATATATACAGATACTGACAGCTATGTAATCCAAACCTTCACTGATGATGTCTACAAGGATTTTCAAGGTATCAAGCAACATATGGATTTTAGCGATTATCCTGTTGAACATCCGTGCCATGACACAACAAATAAGAAGGTCTTAGGAATGTACAAAGATGAAGTCAACGGAAAAATCATTACTAGATTTATCGGGTTGAAACCTAAATCCTATGCTTTCACAATCCACGGCGAGAATGAGGAACACAGGAAATCCAAAGGCGTCGTCAAGCACAAGGTGAAGAAGGAACTGACCTATCAGAACTACCACGAAGCACTGCATCACAACAAAAAACACGAAATAACATATAATTTTATTAGGAGTAAATCTCATCAAATATATTCAATGTCTCAAGTAAAACAATCACTCAGTAATTATGAGAATTTAATATATTATTATGATACTTTTACTTCATTACTATATGGTCATCACAAACTGTGTTAAAGAGAAGATACATTATGTTATTTATGGAGAGCAGTAAATATAGAAATGCGGCGAAGATTTACCAAGTAACAGATATTGGTTATAACAAATGCTACATTGGAAGCACCTGTGAAAACTTAAGTCAAAGAATTGCAAGACATAGGCAAAATCATAAGAAAGCAGAGGAATGGAACACTAAAACAACTTGTGGCTTATTGTTTGATGAGTATGGAGTGGAAAACTGTAAGACTGAATTAATAGAAAACTACCCCGTGTGAAAGTCGAGAAGAATTACTTAAAAGAGAAGGTTATTACATTAAAAATACTGACTGGTTTAATAGATGTGTTGCTGCAAGAACTTTTAATGAGTGGAAAGAGGATAATAAAGAACATTACCAACATATGAGGAAGGAATACTCTGAAAAGAACAAAGAACATATATGTGACAAAAGTAGGGAGCATTACCACCAAAACAAAGAAACAATACTAGAAAAAAGAAAATAAATTATTGAATGTGGCGGTGTTTTCAGGAAATGTGATATAAGAAGGCACGAGCGAAGCGACAAACACCGGCGATATGTAAATAAACATATTCATATCTAAATAGTTCTATTAATATGAAATTATTAGAATTATTTTCAGGGACAGGTTCGGTTGGTATGGTTGTTTTGGTTGGGTGGGTTGTTTGGGTTGGGGTTGGGGCTCAAACTTGAAATGTGGGTTTGGGGATGAGATTGAAACTGAAAACATTGAAGTTTATATGTTGGTTGGTTTTGAGGGAGTTGAAAAATGGTGGGTTTTGCCCTTGTTTTGATGGGAATGTGTTTGTTGAGATTTACGGGGTTGGTGAGAAGGGAGCCTTCAAAATGGGTTTGGGCTTAAACATTGAAACAAAAAAATGGTGAGAGTTTAACCTTACACAACGGTTTAGGTTTGTAAGAGAAACCACCTGACCCACCCGACCCAAAAGACCTTGAAGAAGAGGAGGGTGGTGTCTTCTGACATACAAGGCGCACGCAGTGGGGTTCAGGGTTGGGGTTTTGTGAGTTGCTGTGGTTTTTGGGCGTGGGTTGGGTTGGGGTCGTTGGGTTGCTAGGGTTGTTGTGAGGGGCGAGGGAATTTGCATTGCAAGTTCTTAAGGGGTGGATTGGTAATGACACTCCCACAAAGTTTAGTTTAAGCAGTGGCTCACACTACTCCTGAAATCTTTGTTTTCAACCCCTGACCCACAACCCTAAAAACTCAACCCTTCTCCACTTGAGCCTTCAAAGTGTCTTGTTTGAACCCTCCCTGTAACAGTAACACACAAAAGCCCCAAAACCACAAAACCCTCCCAGCCCACCCACAGCCCAAAACCTAGAACCCGTCAGCGTTGAAGACGATGAAGGGCATGACTTCACAACCTCAGCGAAAAGCAGATGCGGGAACTACTAAAAATGGGGTGGGTTTGGAAGGTTCTGTTCCCCTGTCCCCTGCCTTGGGGTTCGCTGTTCCCCTACTTTGGGGTTCGCTGTTCCCCTACTTTGGGGTTCGATGTTCCCCTACTTTGGGGTTCGCTGTTCCCCTACTTTGGGGCTCCCTGTTCCCCTACTTTGGGGCTCCCTGTTCCCCTACTTTGGGGTTCGCTGTTCTCCTACTTTGGGGCTCCCTGTTCCCCTACTTTGGGGTTCCCTGTTCCCCTACTTTGGGGCTCCCTGTTCCCCTACTTTGGGGCTCCCTGTTCCCCTGCCTTGGGGAACAATGTTCCCCTGTTCCCCTGCCTTGGGGAACAATGTTCCCCTGTTCCCCTGCCTTGGGGAACATGTTCCCCTGTTCCCCTGCCTTGAGGAACGGGGGGTCATGCCGTGGGAAATGGTGCTCTGATGTTCCCCTGATTGTAGACACCCCATTCCAAATTTGGGGAACAATTTGGCGATCGTAATCCATTGCAAACTCGTCCGCCGATCTGCTGTTTGCTCCCTTGACACTTGAGTCCTACGCGGATATGACTGATACTCACTTTGGGTCTTGGTCCTTGTTGGGGCAGTCAGAGGAGTATCAGGACGCAAAGATGGCCACATGTTTTCTCGCTACGCATTTGTTTATCCACATCTCAGCTCCTTATGAAGACTGCACCGGCGTCATAGCAAAGAGTTGCGCCCACTGCGGGCGTCAACCTCTCCAAAACCAGATTGCGCCATTTCTGCACTAGGGTCTCACAATTCGCCACTACTCAATGGGGAACTCCAACGCTGGATTTGCAGCAGGATGTTGTAGATGATGAGGAGGAAAATGGCAAAGTCACGGAGGCGAAACTCTCGTTGAACTTCTTGTCTAACTTCTTGTCTAACTTCTTGTCTAACTTCTTGTTGAACTTCTTGTCTAACCTGCTGAACTTGTTGTTGAACCTGACGAATGTTCAAGGTGTGAGGAACGTAGACTAAGCTAAAGAAACCCTGCGCATACTTCCTCTTGAGAAATGGATAATGCTGAATCGCATTGACCCACTCTTCTGCGCACTCAATGGGCAGCTTATTCACCACCATTGCTACGGCAGGTACGGAGCGCCCAGCCTCAGCCGCCAGCGTTAGAAACCGTTCCAGCTGGTGACACTTCATGAAGAACAAGGCTGCAACCACCGTACATTCCACAACTGTGCCTTCTGGAACAACCCGATTGCCGAATAGCAATTGCGAATTCTCACCCAGTGACTGTAAAAGGTCTCGCTCTGCATTCACTACGACGTCCGTGACAGCAGTTGCCTCTGCTGGTGTGTCGTTGGCTGTTGTGCTCGAATACAGTTTTGTCCACAACCCGCCCAAGCTTTCTGCTGATGCCCTCTCAGATTGGCGCTTCAACTCGTTGAGCGCCTCACATGCATCTTGACTGAGGTGGGCTGTGATGGTCGCTTCGGATTGCTGAAGCTGGCTTCCCGAAAGCCTCTCCCGCACAAACTTCTCATAGTCATTTGCGGAAATCCGTCCTGGAATGCTGCTGGCGTCTGACCATTTGCCACCACCGCGCGGGCGCACTTTCGGCCACGGTAGCATGGCAAGACTTGAGACAAAGGTTGTGACTGTAAGTGGGATGCTTGGCAATGTCCAACAGCTAAGAGCATCTGCGCATCGAGTTCTGGAAAGCTCTTGGTAAAGAAGTGGTGAAACTAATGCAGCCAAAGACATGATTCATGACTTGATCCATGAAGCTTCACATGGTTTGGCGGAACGTCCGAGCCAAGGGTCAAACTCTGAATCTGAAGGGGCATAGCCGGTGCGAGAACTGATGTGATTGACCAAGCCTACAATGGTGCCCTGAGAATGAAGCCACCGCAACGGAAGCAACACATGCAGCGCAAAAATGAACAAAGAACAAGCCAAATGAGCCAAGCAATGCCTGAATTGTGCTGAAGCTTGTTGCAAAATCGTTTGGCCTCAAGACCCAGACCTTTAAACAACTTAAAGTCTAACCTCTTTCAATCAATAAAACTAAAAGTTGAAATCGGGAACGAAACAGGGGACCAAATCATCAATTCGTTACCGCATTCATATCGTTATTTCTTGCCCCCAAAATATGCCTTGAAAAAACGAATAAGATAGAACACGTGTTGAATTGTGAAATAAAAAAACAGAACAGGCAACCATCTACCCCCCACCCCCTGAAATCAGCCTTTTCTACATGTTTTTTTTTTTGGGGGGGGGCGAGCATATATATATATATATGTTTATGTATATATATATATGTATAGCACTAAAGCACAGCAAACAAGCAGATGTGAGCAGGGTTCGTGGTGGCACATGTGTTCTGCTTTTGTGTTCTGTTTTGTTCTTGCTGCTTTGTTGTTCTGTTCCAAGTCGCCAATCGGACAATGTCCACGGATCTGGATGGAACTGCCGCAATCTGAGCTGGCGGCTGCTCGCTGACCGGGGCTGCGAAGCTTGTAACCAGGATCCCCTAAGCAGCGACAACCATGCGGACCCAAAACCCCTGCTTTTTCAGCTCCAGTGTGAATCGCCACTCGTGGAAAACTAAGGGACCTACATTTGACTGGTGGCGAGTCCCCCGGCCGAGGAATGCAGCCGTTCACGTCTCTTCAATTCCTCAAAAGTACCCGCAAGCCGCGGCGCCGAGATGAGCGCAAGAACCAGCCGCAAGATGACCAGCAACTCGGCCTAGCGCAAAGCCACAATAACGGGGGGGGGGGGGGGAGTGGGTGGTTGTAGCCCACAACCTGACCCTTTGTAGGAGCACCAAAGAGTCCCAACCTGGGGAACAGCCTGCACGGGCAAGAGAATGACGAGGTGTGAATGCGAGCCTGCTCACCCCAACCATTCGTCAGCATGGCTCCGAAACAGGCCTCAAGACGCAGGCCATGCTTGAGCACAGCTGTGAGATCAAAACTGGCATCTGTGGGCTGCGCATATTCCAGCGAGAACCTCCACGAGGCCAACGTGTGACCTGCATGCGGCAACCATCACAGTTCAAAGATCAGCGCTGCCCTTCGAGAACCCCTCTCCGGCCGCAAGAAAAGTGGTCAGTGCGCGTCTAGGCGGGGAAAAAAAAAAGGCGCAAACGTTGCACCCCTCGGAAAAAGACTCTGCATAACAAGCCTTCATGAACCTCATGGCTTGGACTCCAAAAGGATCCACCAAACTTGCCAAACAGTGGCTCCAGGTCTTCAATCGGATCTGAGAGCCGCGCCAAGCATGAAGTGCTGCGGGCTCACTCCCAACAGGCCCAGCACCTCAAAGATCTCCACCCAAAGTGATGCCAGGGAGTCCCAAAGCGATGCCGCAGGAAGACCCCACTAACCGCTGGATCATTACCACTGTGGATGGACGAAATCCATTTCGCACCCCCTGGAATGATGATTGATTCCCCTGTTAAATACCAACAAACCATGGTGCCCATGGTTTCAAAGCGGCGCAGGAGTTCGTCCATCCACAGTACGGGGGTGTCCCGCTATAATTAGAGGAGGATCTTCAGCTAAGAAAACACCTGAAAAGATAACCTTTATTTTTCCGGGATTGATCCTAAAATCGGCTGTGGTCAAACCATTCCCCGCACCGCACATGCTGGGTGCCTGCAAGCAGCTATCATCTCTCTCTCCCTTTCTCTACCTCTCTCTCTTTCTCTCTCTGAGCAAACTCAACATTGTTGCAGAAAATCCGCCTTTCAGCAACACCCTTCGGTTGAATTCTTGATCCTCAGGGCTTCATCGCTTTCGAGGAATCGCATTCCCTCCGTACGGCAAGTGGCCATGTACTACCGAGGCGCCATGCAAAAGGCGCCATCCATGGGGCCGGAAAAGAGCAAGAGGCGGAGCAGTGCCAAGCGAGTGCCCTCCTGCAAGATGAGCGTCGATTTTGGAGTTGGCTCATGCCACAATTTATTGGGAACCCAAATTGAGGAGATAGGTCGGAGAACTCCACTAAGTGACCCTGATGTCGAAATCAATCCCTGCCTTCTTGCTCTTGTTGTCAAGATGCAGCTAGATTGAGGGGTCACATACAATATTTTCAAACTCTTTAGGAATTGCTTTTAATACTTCATCTGCGATATATCCTATATGAGTTTTACCACCATCATTTCTATCGTGTCTTTTAAACTTCTTCGGTTTAAATTTCTTAATGACATTCATACAATTATATTTGATATTGACTATGTCGTATTTCAATCGTGAGTCACTTGAATCAACAAATGTTCCATTAATCGTCACGGTTGTTGCTGTTAAATCTATATTAGTTCCTGTTGATGGTTCTAGTGTATTACATAGCAATTTCGTTCCTAAAACTGATACATTTTCATTAAAAGTTGATGGAGCATTATTTGTAAAACTTCCAGTATTCACTGTCGTTCCAAATGTCTTATCAATAGATAATAAAACAGAAGGTGTAGTTGAACTATCTGCTACTCTAAACGCAGTGTTTGATGTTCTGAATATTACATCAATTGTAGATAAACTAGTTCCATCGTAATAAGTTGATATTTCAATCGTTCCCATCTTTATGTCTGTTCCAGTAGTCATTGAAATATTATTCAAAAATGAAACCGTTGTTAAATCAAATGATTGAATGGTATTAGTTGCTAAATATGCATTTTGAACTGCTAAGTTAGTATCAACGGTTACTAATGTTCCACCATTAGGCGCTATATGATTGCTTCTTAATGCTCCATTAGTTTTAACATAAACATCATCAGCAAATAAATTACCCATAAAATCAGCAGTAGCAGTATTAAAAGTCCATCCGCTAGAAATATTAACTGCTCCAACTATATTAGATTGAACAGCAGGGTCTCCACAAATGAACCTAATTGAAGAATTAGCGTCAGTATTTCTCATATCAAAAGATGAAAAAGCACTAACATATCTGTATAATTCACAATTTGTATCAATTGTTAATTTACCATCAGTATCAATATTAACATTATCACAATTAACAGCAGCATTTGTATAAATATTACCTAACACATCAACAGGTTTATTAAAAATAGATTTATTCACTAATCCATCACACATCATATATTGATTAGACGCATTACTAACATCGCCAACACTAATAGCAACGAAATCATGATGAGACATATATAAACCTTCTATGGCATCTGGTGTATATCTTTGTATTGAACCATTATTATTAAAATTCAAATATGAACCATTGTTAAGATTTACTGCCTTGTCAGTTCCTATAAAATCAACTGAATCAATAAATCTCGATTTTCCAGCACAATTTAAAACATAACCATTAACACCAACAGCACCTAAACCGAACCTATCCTTAACCCATACATGACCAACATTAGCGTCTCCGATTTGAGTTTCCCATTGATTACCATTGCTTGACATCCACATTCTGCCATCTCTATTGATATTAAATTCACGATTGAACATTTGAAAAGTCATTTGCAATCCAACATTAGGCGACGATGTAGTGCTAAACTTATTACATATTATACTTCCAGTAGTCAACATACTTAAATTACTATGTAAAGTTGTATTATCACTAAAATTAATAGCACCTGTAATGCTTGAGCGTTAGTATCTATTTTATCCAACTTTTGTCCTAATGATGTATCCTGTGAATTATTGATAGTAATTATTGAATTAATTGTATGTATTTCCTGCTATTATTCCACTTAATCCATCTGATTGTAAAACATATCTAGCATCAGAACCTGCAACATCTAACATAGATGAACACGAAAATAAACCAGATACTTGTAAATTACTTAATATTGTGGTATTATGATTTAATATTATCTTATCATTTTGAAAAGTTGAAGAATTGTTAATTTCTACATCACCAAAACCACGTTGATTCAAAAACATCGTTGAACCTGCTAAACTTCCATAAACATAACTATCAAAATAATTATTATACATGTCAAAGAAACTATTATAATTTCCAAAATTTGCTTTTTTGAAAATTGAAGTAGTTGTTATATTATGAATTAATGTATTATTTAATACTGATGTATCTAACTTATTTGATAATAAATTATTAGTTGTTATTTTATTATAGTAATCTGATTCATTAAATGAAACTCCATTCTGTAAATCTGTTATTGCTATAATATGTGAATTTATTGTGCTATTTATTCCGTTATTACATTAGAATTAGAACTACTATTATTAAAATTAGTTGTTATAGTATAATTTAAATTATTTATTAAATTTGCATTTGATGAAATATTATTGAAATGTGTATTAATTAAGTTAGAATTAGAACTAATGTTATTAAAATTAGTTGTTATAGTAGAATTAAAATTATTTATTAAATTTGTATTTGATGAAATATTATTGAAATTTGTATTAATTAAGTTAGAATTAGAACTAATGTTACTAAAATTAGTTGTCATAGTAGAATTTAAATTATTTATTAAATTTGTATTTGATGAAATATTATCAAAATTTGTATTTGAAGTTATTGTCAGATTACCTATTAAAAATGTATTTGAACTAATATTATTTGATAATACATTAATTTCTGTTTTGTCATATGTTTCAGTTATATCATAAAAATTAGCATTTATCTGCTCCTTTGTGTAAGTATCTACTTGGTCTGCTTTGTTGTTGAGTAAATCAATTATATCTGATTGATTAGCGTATATGTTTCTAATGTTTGTCACCCGGCTTGTAGAATTGATTTCACTAATTGTGTGCGCTACAACATTTTCAAAGTTTGTTAAATTTATTGAAGGCATTGTATATTAATAGTAGAACATGATAATATTTATTTTTAATATTATCATTTTTGCTTATTTTTAATCCAAAATCTGAACTCCGGCGTCTCTAATGGAAAGTATTTGTTCTGATACTAATGTTATGTAAATCGTGTCTGGCATCCATATTTCCACTAGGTTTGCAACGAATTAGAAGCTGCTGCCCGGCTTTTGTGTTAATTCCAGTATAACTGCTGTCTGGAACCTTCTCCATATTCATAGCAAAGATGAACTTGTCGGTTTTATACTGGTTAAATTCAATAGATAAATGATGTTGATGAAATAAAGGTAAATTCAATGCCTTTCGCAAATAATAGAACGCTTGTGTTCTGCTTTTACAAGGATACTCAGGAAATAATTTTGAACCTAATTGAAGTTGAAATTCTAAGTCATTGTCAGGGTTATAGTTTCCGTGAGTAGAAAAGGTTGTTCTTGTCGAGGGATGGTAAAACCTGTTGTATTCCTTATGAACTTCAGTTGCTCCTCCCGTGGCGTCTGCTTTACAGAAGGTGATAAATGTGGCAGTGAGTTTAGATACAGAACGAACAACAGCAGTGTTAATTGTTGCTTGCCCAACAACAGAATTAGACTGACATATATAAGTATTATACGTGATAGGTAATTCTTTTCCATCAAGTAGATGAGAAACATATTTATTGTGTAAATCATTATCCAAACTTACTACATCGCATTGAAGGAAGCAGTTATTAAGTTCGAATTCACCGCTCGTGCTTTGATGTGTGTTAGGTGCACTCTCACTGGCGGGGAAATCACCAGAAACATCAGGTGGAACAATACAATCGGTGAAATTACTGACAAGTTCAAGTTCTAAAACAAGAGGACACGCTTTTAATGGAATATACTTAAACTGGTTAAATAAACCAAGCATAGCTTTAAATCCAACAACCATTTCAGATGTGAAGCCCGGGATTGTTTCGGCATTATAAGTTTTTCCAATAGTCCCAGATGTAGGGTCAGCAAAACGTTGTGTTAAATCGTCATCGTATCTATATCCAAAACTTTGCGCGTCTTCATTGTCCCTTGCTCCCTTTGACATCAAACAACTCATCATGTGATGGTTTCTATTGTAATAGTCAATGTCTTCAACAAGTTGATTACCAGCAATTAATCTTGCCCTTCTCAAAAAGCAGTAAGCAGGAGACAGAGGTCGTAAGCGTTTGTTGTTTGTAGTTTCCTTGTTTGAAACGTTGAAAAACACCATTACACTCTGCGGGTCTAACCAACTATTATCTTCGGCATTTAATGCGATTTTCAATACACGATTTCCAGACGAAGGTTTATAAATATTTGAACCAACGACGCTCATTTATATAACTTGCTCCTTTATTTAATTTGAATGAGAGGTTGTCAAATAGAATATCTTCAGCACTAAATGTATCTACCATTTTTGTATATTGATAAATAGAAAATAATTTAAATTAACTTATATTATTAGATTAATTTAAATTAAATAATTTAGAGTAATCCTTTTGATGTTTTAAATATTTTAACTTTGTTTTTCTTAAACTTGTCTTCAACTGGATTATTGCCTTTTTCTTTCTCCAAGACTAATTCTCTAATTTCATCATATGAACTGTTCTTATACTTTGTATTTTCATTCTTAATCATATCATCCGTTGTTTCATTGTCATATTTCTTATGTTGTATCATTAATATAATTGAGATTTTATAATATCTCACTTACAGGTTCACTTTTCCTTGGTCTCCGTATCCAGTTATGTAATCGTGGTTAGTAAATGGATTTGATGAACCAGTATAAACAGTTACAGCAGACCTATCTAAAATACTGACAGGGTCTAAGATACTTCTAAAATTAATGTAATCATCGGTAATGTTAGACTTTCGTGGTATCAACGGCGCTCCATAAGTGGTTAAAGTTAATTATCTTGCAGGATAATCTTTTGTTATTTGTGCCCCTACACTTGAACCGAGACTATGTGTTATAAGGTGGTTAACTTCATTGTTTTCATCCAATGCTTTTGATGTGTCTTTATATCGTTGTGAATATTGTGTCATCTTAAATGGAAGTCCTACATCTGCCAGAATGTCATTAACAGCACCTCCAAACGTTCCTTTTCCAAATGTTCCTGCTACATACATTTTATCACCATCAATATAAAAACCTTTACCATTGCCATATGCTCTACTCAATCCTTGTGCATCAGTTAAATTAGAATTAGGATAAAAATCGTTTAATATTTTGTCAGTTTGTTTCATAACATCAGTTATTTTAGTTGTTTTTTATAAGGTTGATAATGTTTAATTTTCCCATGCTTCATTTCATATATTAACTTTTTATTATTAATCATATAAATAAAGTTATAAATTAATTTCTCAATTAATTAATAATGCTTACATATAAGAAGGTCTATATTGACAGTGCTCATAGGATTAGTGGCACATCATCAAATTTTAGAGTTGAATTACCAGAAACATTACAAACAGACAACGGTGTTCATTGCTACATTCACGAAGTAACATTGCCTAACTCTTGGTATTCAATACAGTCAGGATTAAATAATATACTATACTTTTATTCTTCTCCGTTAGTTCCAGATGAAGATAATACAAATGTTCATTGGATTGCTGTTGCACTAGCAGAAGGAGTTTATACTGGCACAGAACTGGCAACAGAATTAAAATCAAAAATTAACGGTATTGTTGATAATGTCAATTTCTCAAATACTTATGAAGTTACTTACAGTGTAAAAACTAATAAAAAAGCGATTTCTTCAAACTATGCCGATAGACAATTTGCAGTATTAACTGATGAACAAATGAAGATAATATATGAAAGTTATATTTGGATTGGAAGTTTGATGCTAATGATTTAAAGTCTGTTAATGAAGTTTTAGGAAATTATCAAATGAATGTTTATCAATATGGTAATGCTTATGTTTCTGGTTTCGTTAATCTTCAACCTATTAGAAATATTTATATTCATTCTTCTCAATTGTCTAATTATAATCAAGTAAATTTAAGGACGGGCGATAGTACAGTTGTTAAGAAAGTGCCAGTCACAGCACCACATGCAGGAATTGATATTTGACTCAGAATTAAATCCATTGGATTATTTGGATGTATCTAACAGAAGTTTTAAGCAGTTAGACTTTTGGTTGTCTAATTCATTAGGAAATGAAATTAATTTAAACGGGGTAAATGTATCCCTGTCATTATTGTTTGTGAAAAGCGATATTATTTAAATAATATATATATATATATAATTTCCATATAGAAAATATATATATATATATTATATGACAAGTGTTGAGGTAGTAGATGTCAATAATGAAACTAAAACAGACGAGACACCTATGAATAATGAAGTTGTTGAACAAAATGAAACAGTTAATGAAGAACCAATGCCAGAAGAAGTTAAACCAGAAGAAGTCAAACCTGAGCCCAAAAGCGAAAGCATTACCAAGAACTAAAAAAGAAGTTGAATTAGTAGAATGTGAACAATGCTCTAAAAAGATGACATTGAAAAGGTTGAGACACTCACATCCTAAAAATTGTAAAGGGGCACCTACTGAATTACTACCAGTTAATCCACAAAAGAATATTAGACAGATACAGCCAGAAGTGAAAGAAGAGATTAAGAATGAGATTAAACAAGAAGTGATTAAAGAAACCATTAAGAAACCCACAGCGACAGAACTATTAACCCAACATTATGAAGAACTGAAACAAAAGAAAAAACAAGATAAATCAGATAAATAAATAAATTAACTTTATCAATGTTTTAAATAATAATCTAATTATTATATATATAACAATTATGCTTATGAGAAGTCATAGAAATGTTGAATTTAAAAGGGCTCCACAAGTAGAACGTTCCTACGACTCAAATGATTTGTGGGGGTGCTGCTTCAAGAAAGAATTGTTTTAAACAATTAAAAGAAACAATGGAAGCGAAACAATCACAAGGAGCATTAATAAAGTATAGAAATGATTTGGCTGAAAGCAACAGAACCGAAAGTTATAGAAAGGAGTTAGACAAGATAAGACGAGAGTTGGACAACACACGCTCACCAGATGGAATACAGACAACAGAACAACTCACAGCAAGAAAGAAACATTTAGAAGAAATGATTAAGAATATGTCGGATTAATTTATTTTCAAAATTAATTAATATACTATGATTAAATCAATAAATAGACTGAATACAACCAAACCACATGCCATAGGTTCATTAAAATCACAGCTACACTTAAGACCTTCTTATGATGAATTGTTAAAAGAAACATTAGTAGAAGATGAAAACCGCCCGTCAATTGAAGATGTAATAGATAGAAAGGCGACGAGATACAGATTAAACCAATATGGAAGTCAGTGGGACAACGAGGACAGCTTAGGATTGTTAAATCAGGAAACGATGAAAAGAAAGGAGGAATTAAGAAAAGCAGAGACAACAGCATTGTCGTCTAGAATAACCAGCCGGTCTTCTTCAAAGTCCGCTTTCTCCACACCAGACAGTCCACTGACAGAATATGAAGAGTATGAACATGATATACAAGCATCATTTGAAGAACAAGATAGACAAGTCAGAGAAAAAAGGGAAAAACTCAGTCCAAGCATACACGAAGATTTGAACAAAGCATCGTCAAGTTCAATACCTGAAGGGGTAGAAGTTCATTCAATGACATCAGATGACGAACTGTCACCTTTAGAACCCATAGAGGAAACAGCAACAGCGAAAAAGGGTAAAGACAATGATGATGATGATAAACAAACAACAATTTCTGATACGGAAATCATGGAAATGCACGAAAAAACGAACGAGATGGAATTACAAAATGTCGAAAACGAAGAAGTTGATGACGAACAAATTTTCAAAAATTATTTAACTAGTATAAAATGGATGTGGCCAGTGTATTTATCGAAAACTCCGGGAACTATGATGGATAATATAATTTCAAAACTACATCAATTCAATGTAATAAATGCTGATAAATACGATGAGTTCAAAGAATTATTAGATGAATATAACAATGCAAGCACAACAGAAAGAAAAGGAATTCGTGCTCGGTTAGAAACATATTACAAGGACACCGTTTATAACAAATACTTCAAACAGAAACCAAGTTCATCAACTCAACAATAAAAACAAACAAAATCTATAAGAATTAAATATGTCAGATAAATATTATGGATTAAGAAGAAGGAAAACTTTTGATGAAATGCTGAAAGAAGCGATGATGCACAGATTGAAAATTGAAATCATCCCCGAAAGACGGGCATTTGACACATCAATTAACGATATAGACTTTGACGATTGTGACCTTTCAATATACGACAGGAGACTACGGTTGAATGCTAGGGTTCAAACTGATAAACAAGTTTTATTGCACGAATTGACGCCAGAAATGTTTGATGAAATACCGCCAACATCACAGATGTATGAAAACAATGAGGCAGATACACAAACAACGCGATATGTAGCAAAGGAGTTAGATGATGAAAAATTCAGTGATGTAATTACAGACAAGAGTGAGGAAAATAGAAAGTCAGAAGATGAACCAGAAGGTGTAAAAGATAATGATTTAAAACAGTCAGACGAAAAGCAGGAAGATTTACAAAGTCTTCATTTAACATCATCATCGTCAGCATCAACTGAGAAAGAGGAAGAGAAGAAAGAGGAAAGTCGAGAAATAAAGTCATTGAGAAACTTATTCTTAGGCGGAGAAGACAAGAGTGTGTTTGAATTATTCCAACGAGGTAAGAAGTCATCCACTTCATCAGAACAATCGCGAGAACAAGAAGAAGAACAACCGAGGGTTTCTTTCTGGTCAAAGAGAAAACGTGATAATATAGTAAAAATGACAGGAATTTTCATTAATGGAAATAGAAAACAGAGAATAACAAATGACGAATTTGATGTAATGGTTGAACTTATGAAAGCGGAAAACGACTTAGTCTTACAGAGAATGAGCGAGAAGGTTAGCGAGAGCGACGACCAACTAATGAGATGGAAGGACGACCAGAAGACCTACCACCAGAACTACTACAACAAAAACCTAAAACAGCCTTATACCTGCGAGGACTGCGGAAGGACGATATCAAGCAAGACCAACCTATCCAAACACAAGAAAAGCAATGTATGCGATAAAAACTAAAAGCCCCCCTTTATGAAAGGATAAATCATTAATCTTATTAAAACTCATTAATAAGATTAATGCGTTGAGTTTCAACCCAGAGCCCAGTTTCTCCAACAGGCAACCCCTACCCAAAACTACTTAAAGAAATATTTACTATATATAATATAGAGTATAGATATATGGTGTCAGTGTCAGAAGAAAAAATCATAGATTTCATTGCAAAAAGTCAACAAGGCGAACTAATACAAAAAGAAGGGAAACAAACACAAAAACTCAAAATAGGAGACAAGACCTACAGATACAATAAGAACAAACCCGCTTCGAAGGTGTTGAATACCAGACTAACTAAAGGAAGTGGCGAGAAGCGATGGTTACAGAAAACATAGTCTTTTTATGAAAGGGGCTAGCTTCATCAAACTAACACGAGGAAGACCCTTACAGGATTATGTCAAGCGTTTCAAATCCAAAATCACAGATGAACAGCAAGCCTTCAAAGGCTACGCCAACACATATTCGGTTAGTGATATAAGATTGAAAGGAATGAAAGGCTTATCATACTTAAAATATCAGAAGCAACGAATGGTAGAATTCCTTAACAGAAACCCAAATATGAAAATCATTGTTGAAGTGGATTTGTCGTTAAAGAACACTGACAACGAAGAGATACGACGAAGGCTGAGAAGCAGGAGATACAATGTCCATAACCCAGAAGAGATAAACAGTGTTTTAAACAACATAGCCCACGACATAGAGGTTCAAATTGAGATAGCCGAATTCATTCAATCGGTCTTGTTCTTCTTAAAGTTGGAAAGTTGGTGATAAGTTATGACAGATACAATCCTACCCGTGGCTCTTCTTATATTCCATTGCCCGACTGGGTAGCAAACAAAAGGGCTTGTATCAATATTAAAAACGATGATGAGTTGTGTTTCAAATATTCTGTTCAATGTGGTTTTTACGAGCTATACAAAAAGGACCATCCCTGTGATATGTATCATTATAAAAAGTATGTTGATGACCCGAGAAGGAAGGCACCAAAGGTGACAAGTCTATTAAATGGGACAATATAAACTTTCCTGTAGGCAATGATGAGATTGAACAATTTGAAGAACAGAACAAACACATATCGGTCAATGTTTATTACATCAATCCTGATGCCAATAGTAAAACAATTTTATTATACAAAAGAAGCAACAACCCCCAAGCACAACAAAAGATTGATTTAATAAAGCTGACTGGAGAAAATGCCAACTCGCACTATGTCTACATCAAGAACTATAACAAGCTGATGGGAAGCCAAACCAACAAAACAAATAGGAAAAAACATCATTGTAGGACGTGCTCACACGGTTTCAAGTCAGAAGAGTTATTAAAACAACACGAAGAACAGGGTTGTCTAGCGGTTGAAGGACAACAAATAGAAATGCCAGAGGTAGGAGCTACCATTGAATTTAAGAATCATTTTAAGAAACTGAAAGCGCCTTATGTCATATATGCAGACTTTGAATGTCTAACAGTGCCCATTGATGTTAAAAGCAAATCGACAAAAGCGACAACAACATCATATCAAAATCATCGCCCTTGTGGTTTTATGATTAATGTAGTCAATGCCATCACTGGAAGCAGTGAGCCCTATTTATACAGAGGCGAAGATTGTATGGATAAGTTCGTTGAGAAAATGAATGAAGTCAGAGATGATGTAATAAAGAAAATGAAGGAAGTGAAAGAGATAATCATGACTGAGGACGATAAAACAGATTTTGACACTGCCACTAAGTGTTTCGTTTGTGGAAAGGGCTTTCAGGAAGGAGATAAGAAGGTTCGTGACCATTGCCATTTTACTGGTAAATATAGAGGTTGTGCTCATGATGATTGTAATCTTGCTTTTAGTATGAGATATTATAAAATACCAGTCTTCCTTCATAACCTTAAAAACTATGACGCTCACTTAATCATCAACAAGGCACACGAACTGAGCAAGAATGCTAAAATCGATTGCATCGCACAGAACAGCGAGAAGTTCATAACCTTTGGTTTTAAAAACCTTTGTTTCAAGGACAGTTTTAGCTTCTTATCGTCTTCGTTGGATAAGTTGGTAAAGTTGAGTAAGTATGAAGATGATAAAAGGCGTGAGAACTGGAAGAACAATTTTAGATACAGTGTTAGAAATCCATATGTTAAAACCGATGAAGATTTGGACTTGTTGACTGATAAGGGGATTTATCCTTATGACTATTTTGATAGTTTTGACAGATTTACTGAAAGAAACTTACCATCAAAAGAAGCGTTCTACAGTAAATTAAGTGAGGAACATGTCAACGACAAAGATTATGAAAGGGCACAAAAGGTTTGGAAACACTTCGGTATTAGAACATTAGGACAATATCACGATTTGTATTTGAGAACCGATGTTTTATTATTGACTGATGTTTTTGAAAACTTTAGAGACTTATGTATGGAATACTACGGTTTGGACCCCGCACACTATTATACCCTTCCTAACTTCGCTTGGGAAGCTATGTTGTTGAAAACAGGTGTTGAAATTGAACAGTTACACGATAAAGAAATGTATGAGATGGTTGAACAGGGAATGAGAGGAGGCATGTGTCAGGTCAGTCATAAACTGGCTGTGGCTAACAATAAGTATATGGATGAAGCCTTTGATGAAAGTAAACCGTCAAGTTATATCAATTACTTAGATGCTAACAATCTGTATGGTCTGGCGATGTCTCAAAAATTGCCTTTAAAGAACATCAAATGGACAAAGAAAACACCTAACATTGAAAAGTGGGATGAAAAAGATGAGTATGGTTTCATCCTTGAAGTGGATTTGGAATATCCAGAAACACTACATGACTACCATTCGGACTATCCACTAGCACCGGAAATAATGAATGTCAATGCTAATATGTTGTCAGACTATCAAAAGGAAATCTACAAAATCTACTATGGAAACAAAGAACCGAAGGACGAGAAAACCAGCAAGTTAATATTAAATTTGAAAGATAAAGAAAAATATGTTGTTCATATCAAGACTTTACAGTATTATCTAAAAATGGGTATGAAACTCACCAAGGTTCATAGGATAATAAAATTTCAACAGAGGGCTTGGTTGAAACCGTGGATTGACTTCAACACTGGTAAGAGGAAAGAAGCGAAGAGCGACTTTGAGAAGGATTTGTTTAAATTAATGAATAACGCGGTGTATGGAAAAACTATGGAAGACAAGAGAAAGCATATGGATTTCGAATTGGTAGATAATGATGTTAGATATGAAAAGTGTGTGAATAATCCTACATTCAAAAAAAATATCATTAATTAAAATATGGTAGGAGTGGAAAAAACAAAGTCGGTTTTGAAACTTGATAAACCCATATTCTTAGGAATGACAATGTTGGATTTGAGTAAATTACATATGTATGAGTTTTACTATGGTGTGTTGAAAAAGAAATACAACGAAAACATCAAATTGATATATACAGATACTGACAGCTATGTAATCCAAACCTTCACTGATGATGTCTACAAGGATTTTCAAGGTATCAAGCAACATATGGATTTTAGCGATTATCCTGTTGAACATCCGTGCCATGACACAACAAATAAGAAGGTCTTAGGAATGTACAAAGATGAAGTCAACGGAAAAATCATTACTAGATTTATCGGGTTGAAACCTAAATCCTATGCTTTCACAATCCACGGCGAGAATGAGGAACACAGGAAATCCAAAGGCGTCGTCAAGCACAAGGTGAAGAAGGAACTGACCTATCAGAACTACCACGAAGCACTGCATCACAACAAAAAACACGAAATAACATATAATTTTATTAGGAGTAAATCTCATCAAATATATTCAATGTCTCAAGTAAAACAATCACTCAGTAATTATGAGAATTTAATATATTATTATGATACTTTTACTTCATTACTATATGGTCATCACAAACTGTGTTAAAGAGAAGATACATTATGTTATTTATGGAGAGCAGTAAATATAGAAATGCGGCGAAGATTTACCAAGTAACAGATATTGGTTATAACAAATGCTACATTGGAAGCACCTGTGAAAACTTAAGTCAAAGAATTGCAAGACATAGGCAAAATCATAAGAAAGCAGAGGAATGGAACACTAAAACAACTTGTGGCTTATTGTTTGATGAGTATGGAGTGGAAAACTGTAAGACTGAATTAATAGAAAACTACCCCGTGTGAAAGTCGAGAAGAATTACTTAAAAGAGAAGGTTATTACATTAAAAATACTGACTGGTTTAATAGATGTGTTGCTGGAAGAACTTTTAATGAGTGGAAAGAGGATAATAAAGAACATTACCAACATATGAGGAAGGAATACTCTGAAAAGAACAAAGAACATATATGTGACAAAAGTAGGGAGCATTACCACCAAAACAAAGAAACAATACTAGAAAAAAGAAAATAAATTATTGAATGTGGCGGTGTTTTCAGGAAATGTGATATAAGAAGGCACGAGCGAAGCGACAAACACCGGCGATATGTAAATAAACATATTCATATCTAAATAGTTCTAATAATATGAAATTATTAGAATTATTTTCAGGGACAGGTTCGGTTGGTATGGTTGTTTTGGTTGGGTGGGTTGTTTGGGTTGGGGTTGGGGCTCAAACTTGAAATGTGGGTTTGGGGATGAGATTGAAACTGAAAACATTGAAGTTTATATGTTGGTTGGTTTTGAGGGAGTTGAAAAATGGTGGGTTTTGCCCTTGTTTTGATGGGAATGTGTTTGTTGAGATTTACGGGGTTGGTGAGAAGGGAGCCTTCAAAATGGGTTTGGGCTTAAACATTGAAACAAAAAAATGGTGAGAGTTTAACCTTACACAACGGTTTAGGTTTGTAAGAGAAACCACCTGACCCACCCGACCCAAAAGACCTTGAAGAAGAGGAGGGTGGTGTCTTCTGACATACAAGGCGCACGCAGTGGGGTTCAGGGTTGGGGTTTTGTGAGTTGCTGTGGTTTTTGGGCGTGGGTTGGGTTGGGGTCGTTGGGTTGCTAGGGTTGTTGTGAGGGGCGAGGGAATTTGCATTGCAAGTTCTTAAGGGGTGGATTGGTAATGACAC
Organism: Effrenium voratum; assembly: GCA_963377175.1. NCBI lineage: Eukaryota > Dinophyceae > Suessiales > Symbiodiniaceae > Effrenium > Effrenium voratum. The sequence continues at coordinate 225,960 of CAUJNA010003736.1, read as the reverse complement.
TCCCACAAAGTTTAGTTTAAGCAGTGGCTCACACTACTCCTGAAATCTTTGTTTTCAACCCCTGACCCACAACCCTAAAAACTCAACCCTTCTCCACTTGAGCCTTCAAAGTGTCTTGTTTGAACCCTCCCTGTAACAGTAACACACAAAAGCCCCAAAACCACAAAACCCTCCCAGCCCACCCACAGCCCAAAACCTAGAACCCGTCAGCGTTGAAGACGATGAAGGGCATGACTTCACAACCTCAGCGAAAAGCAGATGCGGGAACTACTAAAAATGGGGTGGGTTTGGAAGGTTCTGTTCCCCTGTCCCCTGCCTTGGGGTTCGCTGTTCCCCTACTTTGGGGTTCGCTGTTCCCCTACTTTGGGGTTCGATGTTCCCCTACTTTGGGGTTCGCTGTTCCCCTACTTTGGGGCTCCCTGTTCCCCTACTTTGGGGCTCCCTGTTCCCCTACTTTGGGGTTCGCTGTTCTCCTACTTTGGGGCTCCCTGTTCCCCTACTTTGGGGTTCCCTGTTCCCCTACTTTGGGGCTCCCTGTTCCCCTACTTTGGGGCTCCCTGTTCCCCTGCCTTGGGGAACAATGTTCCCCTGTTCCCCTGCCTTGGGGAACAATGTTCCCCTGTTCCCCTGCCTTGGGGAACATGTTCCCCTGTTCCCCTGCCTTGAGGAACGGGGGGTCATGCCGTGGGAAATGGTGCTCTGATGTTCCCCTGATTGTAGACACCCCATTCCAAATTTGGGGAACAATTTGGCGATCGTAATCCATTGCAAACTCGTCCGCCGATCTGCTGTTTGCTCCCTTGACACTTGAGTCCTACGCGGATATGACTGATACTCAGTTTGGGTCTTGGTCCTTGTTGGGGCAGTCAGAGGAGTATCAGGACGCAAAGATGGCCACATGTTTTCTCGCTACGCATTTGTTTATCCACATCTCAGCTCCTTATGAAGACTGCACCGGCGTCATAGCAAAGAGTTGCGCCCACTGCGGGCGTCAACCTCTCCAAAACCAGATTGCGCCATTTCTGCACTAGGGTCTCACAATTCGCCACTACTCAATGGGGAACTCCAACGCTGGATTTGCAGCAGGATGTTGTAGATGATGAGGAGGAAAATGGCAAAGTCACGGAGGCGAAACCCTCGTTGAACTTCTTGTTGAACTTCTTGTCTAACCTGCTGAACTTGTTGTTGAACCTGACGAATGTTCAAGGTGTGAGGAACGTAGACTAAGCTAAAGAAACCCTGCGCATACTTCCTCTTGAGAAATGGATAATGCTGAATCGCATTGACCCACTCTTCTGCGCACTCAATGGGCAGCTTATTCACCACCATTGCTACGGCAGGTACGGAGCGCCCAGCCTCAGCCGCCAGCGTTAGAAACCGTTCCAGCTGGTGACACTTCATGAAGAACAAGGCTGCAACCACCGTACATTCCACAACTGTGCCTTCTGGAACAACCCGATTGCCGAATAGCAATTGCGAATTCTCACCCAGTGACTGTAAAAGGTCTCGCTCTGCATTCACTACGACGTCCGTGACAGCAGTTGCCTCTGCTGGTGTGTCGTTGGCTGTTGTGCTCGAATACAGCTTTGTCCACAATTTGCCCAAGCTTTCTGCTGATGCCCTCTCAGATTGGAGCTTCAACTTGTTGAGCGCCTCACATGCATCTTGACTGAGGTGGGCTGTGATGGTCGCTTCGGATTGCTGAAGCTGGCTTCCCGAAAGCCTCTCCCGCACAAACTTCTCATAGTCATTTGCGGAAATCCGTCCTGGAATGCTGCTGGCGTCTGACCATTTGCCACCACCGCGCGGGCGCACTTTCGGCCACGGTAGCATGGCAAGACTTGAGACAAAGGTTGTGACTGTAAGTGGGATGCTTGGCAATGTCCAACAGCTAAGAGCATCTGCGCATCGAGTTCTGGAAAGCTCTTGGTAAAGAAGTGGTGAAACTAATGCAGCCAAAGACATGATTCATGACTTGATCCATGAAGCTTCACATGGTTTGGCGGAACGTCCGAGCCAAGGGTCAAACTCTGAATCTGAAGGGGCATAGCCGGTGCGAGAACTGATGTGATTGACCAAGCCTACAATGGTGCCCTGAGAATGAAGCCACCGCAACGGAAGCAACACATGCAGCGCAAAAATGAACAAAGAACAAGCCAAATGAGCCAAGCAATGCCTGAATTGTGCTGAAGCTTGTTGCAAAATCGTTTGGCCTCAAGACCCAGACCTTTAAACAACTTAAAGTCTAACCTCTTTCAATCAATAAAACTAAAAGTTGAAATCGGGAACGAAACAGGGGACCAAATCATCAATTCGTTACCGCATTCATATCGTTATTTCTTGCCCCCAAAATATGCCTTGAAAAAACGAATAAGATAGAACACGTGTTGAATTGTGAAATAAAAAAACAGAACAGGCAACCATCTACCCCCCACCCCCTGAAATCAGCCTTTTCTACATGTTTTTTTTTTGGGGGGGGGGGCGAGCATATATATATATATATGTTTATGTATATATATATATATGTATAGCACTAAAGCACAGCAAACAAGCAGATGTGAGCAGGGTTCGTGGTGGCACATGTGTTCTGCTTTTGTGTTCTGTTTTGTTCTTGCTGCTTTGTTGTTCTGTTCCAAGTCGCCAATCGGACAATGTCCACGGATCTGGATGGAACTGCCGCAATCTGAGCTGGCGGCTGCTCGCTGACCGGGGCTGCGAAGCTTGTAACCAGGATCCCCTAAGCAGCGACAACCATGCGGACCCAAAACCCCTGCTTTTTCAGCTCCAGTGTGAATCGCCACTCGTGGAAAACTAAGGGACCTACATTTGACTGGTGGCGAGTCCCCCGGCCGAGGAATGCAGCCGTTCACGTCTCTTCAATTCCTCAAAAGTACCCGCAAGCCGCGGCGCCGAGATGAGCGCAAGAACCAGCCGCAAGATGACCAGCAACTCGGCCTAGCGCAAAGCCACAATAACGGGGGGGGGGGGGGGAGTGGGTGGTTGTAGCCCACAACCTGACCCTTTGTAGGAGCACCAAAGAGTCCCAACCTGGGGAACAGCCTGCACGGGCAAGAGAATGACGAGGTGTGAATGCGAGCCTGCTCACCCCAACCATTCGTCAGCATGGCTCCGAAACAGGCCTCAAGACGCAGGCCATGCTTGAGCACAGCTGTGAGATCAAAACTGGCATCTGTGGGCTGCGCATATTCCAGCGAGAACCTCCACGAGGCCAACGTGTGACCTGCATGCGGCAACCATCACAGTTCAAAGATCAGCGCTGCCCTTCGAGAACCCCTCTCCGGCCGCAAGAAAAGTGGTCAGTGCGCGTCTAGGCGGGGAAGAAAAAAAAGGCGCAAACGTTGCACCCCTCGGAAAAAGACTCTGCATAACAAGCCTTCATGAACCTCATGGCTTGGACTCCAAAAGGATCCACCAAACTTGCCAAACAGTGGCTCCAGGTCTTCAATCGGATCTGAGAGCCGCGCCAAGCATGAAGTGCTGCGGGCTCACTCCCAACAGGCCCAGCACCTCAAAGATCTCCACCCAAAGTGATGCCAGGGAGTCCCAAAGCGATGCCGCAGGAAGACCCCACTAACCGCTGGATCATTACCACTGTGGATGGACGAAATCCATTTCGCACCCCCTGGAATGATGATTGATTCCCCTGTTAAATACCAACAAACCATGGTGCCCATGGTTTCAAAGCGGCGCAGGAGTTCGTCCATCCACAGTACGGGGGTGTCCCGCTATAATTAGAGGAGGATCTTCAGCTAAGAAAACACCTGAAAAGATAACCTTTATTTTTCCGGGATTGATCCTAAAATCGGCTGTGGTCAAACCATTCCCCGCACCGCACATGCTGGGTGCCTGCAAGCAGCTATCATCTCTCTCTCCCTTTCTCTCCCTCTCTCTCTTTCTCTCTCTGAGCAAACTCAACATTGTTGCAGAAAATCCGCCTTTCAGCAACACCCTTCGGTTGAATTCTTGATCCTCAGGGCTTCATCGCTTTCGAGGAATCGCATTCCCTCCGTACGGCAAGTGGCCATGTACTACCGAGGCGCCATGCAAAAGGCGCCATCCATGGGGCCGGAAAAGAGCAAGAGGCGGAGCAGTGCCAAGCGAGTGCCCTCCTGCAAGATGAGCGTCGATTTTGGAGTTGGCTCATGCCACAATTTATTGGGAACCCAAATTGAGGAGATAGGTCGGAGAACTCCACTAAGTGACCCTGATGTCGAAATCAATCCCTGCCTTCTTGCTCTTGTTGTCAAGATGCAGCTAGATTGAGGGGTCGCATGAAGAAATCGCCCCGATTTCATGCACCCTCCAATGTATCTGGCACATCCATCTCAATTCCGCAGTACCCTGTCCTTCTCTGCAGTGGCTTGTGCCTTGGTGCCGGCATAAAACTGTGAGGCTGTTACACCTTTCTCCGCATAATTTTGTTCCACATAGTGGCTACATGTTGGCTGCGTATCCCATTCAACCCCAGGGTCGCGGTAGCTTTAGTTGGGTGGTAGGGGAAACCATCTTAGACTTGGGACAAGCCACTGCGCTGAAAAGACTACGAAGATCAGAGCCTTGATCATCTTGACCTCGGTTCGTTGCACCAATCGGTTTCCCGCTTTGGCAGCGCCGCTCAGAATGCATCAAAGGCTCGGCGAAAGGGTTTCGGCCAAAACTGCCAAACCTCAAAAGCAGTCCACATTGAAGCAGCGAGCCCTAGGAACACTTCTGCCTGCTCAATCGTGTGTCATTGTATGCAAAACCTGGGGCCAAGCAGAATGCCCTCCTTTCAAGGGTTGCCGAGAGCTGGCAAGCACAGCCAACAGAAAATAACCATGAAATCACTGTTTGGTCTGACACGCGTGCACCTCGCAAAAAGTGGAAATGCCAGAAAAGTGGAAGAAATCTCCGAGATTCTGTCCTCAACGCACACAAAGGCTGAATTGAGTGAGACCAGGGCCCATGAATGGATTGCCCACCGCTGAGGCAAGAGTCCCTTTGAGGACGGTGGCTAGATTGACACGTGAGGCGTTGCAGGAAACCATCTGTTCAGTGGCGCAAACTTCTAGCCAGTACCCTCCCATTTCTGTTGAGGAATCTTTGTCTTTGGAAAATGCACAAACGTACTGGAAAGTAATGTGGTTCCTGAAGAGAACGATGGCCAAGAAAAAGGTGAAATCCTGCAAAGCGTCCAGACCGGCCAACAGAAACCACGACAAACCCTGCATGGCGTCACAGCAAAGGAGACATTATGAACTTCCTAGCTCCCACGGCACCTACTTGGACTTCAAGCACTGTCAAAGCCAAAGCTCGAGTTAGGTGTACTCAAGTTCACCAAATTTGAGCCCTGCTGCCGAGTCACAACCTCCCGAAAAGGAAAAATGGCATTGCTGCCGTCGTGTCAGCCAGGGCAGCGAACACAGAACCCGCAAAAACCTCAGCGAATCTGCCGCACAGCTGTTTAGACACTCACGTCTTTGACGTCCCATGGTGCACCAAGTTATCTTGCAAGAGACCGGGCTTGCATGATTAGCCTAGGTTGGCTCCAAAAATGTGTTACTCCTGCAAACAATTTGCAATCGCTCCCAAAGCCAAGCTATTACACACGCAAACCATTCCAATCAACAAGAGTTTCTTGTATGAAATGTGTACCGCAAGCTTCTTTGACGCCGCTTGAGGTTTTGTAGCAATGCGCCCCATAGGCTGATTCAACCGTGTCGTAGTCGCAAACATGTCACTAACATTGCAAGCATGCTCGGCTCAGCCGCGGTTGGTAGCCAGGTCACGTTTCCAAACATCGCTGGCGCATTCTCTTGCAGAGCTGAAGCTGGAGGCTCCGAATCAAGGAAGGGCACTTTGTCCAAGAAAAAGCTCAGCAAATACCTTGCGGCTTGCCGGGAACGTCGCTCCACGTCAAGGACCAAAAGAAAACAAAAGACAGTACCAAGCATGGAAAGGACCTTGCAGCTTGTAGTGTCAGGTGATGTGGTTGCTTTTTGTGTTTAACCGTTTGACCTTTTGGTTTTAACCAGTTTTCGCTCAACTTAGAGGAAGCCCCAAGCCAACAAAAGAATGTCCAGTTCTTGCCACAGCGCGATGCCTTGCTGGTGTCTATTGTCCTTGGCTGACACACATGCACATACATGCCCATACACCACCCAGCGCTGCCAACCCTCCCGCCAACAATCATAGAAGTTAAGGATCGGGTTTTGGAAGGTAAGAATTTTAGTTTGCTTTGGGGAAGCCGCGAAATATCCACTTCCAAAATCGCTGGAAAATTGGCAATCTCTTAGACAAGGCGCTGGAAGCTGAAATCAGTCGATTGCCACCAGTCCTGCACAAGGCTCTTGAAGGGGGAGGCCAACTCTTAGATCTCAGGTGGACCACTCTATGGTCTCCTGACAATCAGGGATCTGCTTGGAGCGCATTAAAGGGAAACCAGAAGGAGGCTGTTCAAACAATATGCATGAACAAATCCTGCACCAGTTGGGATGTATGAGACCCTAGGAAGACTGGATAACCCACCTACCAACTGGCGCGCAGTAGAATTTGTTCATCCAACTGTAGTGATTTGAACACGCGTCACAGATGTCCCATATTTCCGTTAAAACATCCTCGAATGGGCTAAGCCTAGGTGGATCTTCAACTCACAAAGTAAGTCATCTTGGAACTATGGTCATAAACCCTGTTAGCTCCTCAAGGAGGCAGACCACTTTGCAAGTGTTTTTTGGGTATCCCTGGTCATAGCCCACTTGGAGCACCTACCAGGGTAAATTTGCAAAAGATATAAGCTCAGATTTGCACACTGGGAGACCAGAGGAAGGAGGTTTGCCTCATATCAAGATGCAGCTAGATTGAGGGGTCACATACAATATTTTCAAACTCTTTAGGAATTGCTTTTAATACTTCATCTGCGATATATCCTATATGAGTTTTACCACCATCATTTCTATCGTGTCTTTTAAACTTCTTCGGTTTAAATTTCTTAATGACATTCATACAATTAGATTTGATATTGACTATGTCATATTTCAATCGTGAGTCACTTGAATCAACAAATGTTCCATTAATCGTCACGGTTGTTGCTGTTAAATCTATATTAGTTCCTGTTGATGGTTCTAGTGTATTACATAGCAATTTCGTTCCTAAAACTGATACATTTTCATTAAAAGTTGATGGAGCATTATTTGTAAAACTTCCAGTATTCACTGTCGTTCCAAATGTCTTATCAATAGATAATAAAACAGAAGGTGTAGTTGAACTATCTGCTACTCTAAACGCAGTGTTTGATGTTCTGAATATTACATCAATTGTAGATAAACTAGTTCCATCGTAATAAGTTGATATTTCAATCGTTCCCATCTTTATGTCTGTTCCAGTAGTCATTGAAATATTATTCAAAAATGAAACCGTTGTTAAATCAAATGATTGAATGGTATTAGTTGCTAAATATGCATTTTAAACTGCTAAATTAGTATCAACGGTTACTAATGTTCCACCATTAGGCGCTATATGATTGCTTCTTAATGCTCCATTAGTTTTAACATAAACATCATCAGCAAATAAATTACCCATAAAATCAGCAGTAGCAGTATTAAAAGTCCATCCGCTAGAAATATTAACTGCTCCAACTATATTAGATTGAACAGCAAGATCTCCACAAATGAACCTAATTGAAGAATTAGCGTCAGTATTTCTCATATCAAAAGATGAAAAAGCACTAACATATCTGTATAATTCACAATTTGTATCAATTGTTAATTTACCATCAGTATCAATATTAACATTATCACAATTAACAGCAGCATTTGTATAAATATTACCTAACACATCAACAGGTTTATTAAAAATAGATTTATTCACTAATCCATCACACATCATATATTGATTAGACGCATTACTAACATCGCCAACACTAATAGCAACGAAATCATGATGAGACATATATAAACCTTCTATGGCATCTGGTGTATATCTTTGTATTGAACCATTATTATTAAAATTCAAATATGAACCATTGTTAAGATTTACTGCCTTGTCAGTTCCTATAAAATCAACTGAATCAATAAATCTCGATTTTCCAGCACAATTTAAAACATAACCATTAACACCAACAGCACCTAAACCGAACCTATCCTTAACCCATACATGACCAACATTAGCGTCTCCGATTTGAGTTTCCCATTGATTACCATTGCTTGACATCCACATTCTGCCATCTCTATTAATATTAAATTCACGATTGAACATTTGAAAAGTCATTTGCAATCCAACATTAGGCGACGATGTAGTGCTAAACTTATTACATATTATACTTCCAGTAGTCAACATACTTAAATTACTATGTAAAGTTGTATTATCACTAAAATTAATAGCACCTGCTAATGCTTGAGCGTTAGTATCTATTTTATCCAACTTTTGTCCTAATGATGTATCCTGTGAATTATTGATAGTAATTATTGAATTAATTGTATGTATTTCCTGCTATTATTCCACTTAATCCATCTGATTGTAAAACATATCTAGCATCAGAACCTGCAACATCTAACATAGATGAACACGAAAATAAACCAGATACTTGTAAATTACTTAATATTGTGGTATTATGATTTAATATTATCTTATCATTTTGAAAAGTTGAAGAATTGTTAATTTCTACATCACCAAAACCACGTTGATTCAAAAACATCGTTGAACCTGCTAAACTTCCATAAACATAACTATCAAAATAATTATTATACATGTCAAAGAAACTATTATAATTTCCAAAATTTGCTTTTTTGAAAATTGAAGTAGTTGTTATATTATGAATTAATGTATTATTTAATACTGATGTATCTAACTTATTTGATAATAAATTATTAGTTGTTATTTTATTATAGTAATCTGATTCATTAAATGAAACTCCATTCTGTAAATCTGTTATTGCTATAATATGTGAATTTATTGTGCTATTTAATCCTGTTATTACATTAGAATTAGAACTACTATTATTAAAATTAGTTGTTATAGTATAATTTAAATTATTTATTAAATTTGTATTTGATGAAATATTATTGAAATGTGTATTAATTAAGTTAGAATTAGAACTAATGTTATTAAAATTAGTTGTTATAGTAGAATTAAAATTATTCATTAAATTTGTATTTGATGAAATATTATTGAAATTTGTATTAATTAAGTTAGAATTAGAACTAATGTTACTAAAATTAGTTGTCATAGTAGAATTTAAATTATTTATTAAATTTGTATTTGATGAAATATTATCAAAATTTGTATTTGAAGTTATTGTCAGATTACCTATTAAAAATGTATTTGAACTAATATTATTTGATAATACATTAATTTCTGTTTTGTCATATGTTTCAGTTATATCATAAAAATTAGCATTTATCTGCTCCTTTGTGTAAGTATCTACTTGGTCTGCTTTGTTGTTGAGTAAATCAATTATATCTGATTGATTAGCGTATATGTTTCTAATGTTTGTCACCCGGCTTGTAGAATTGATTTCACTAATTGTGTGCGCTACAACATTTTCAAAGTTTGTTAAATTTATTGAAGGCATTGTATATTAATAGTAGAACATGATAATATTTATTTTTAATATTATCATTTTTGCTTATTTTTAATCCAAAATCTGAACTCCGGCGTCTCTAATGGAAAGTATTTGTTCTGATACTAATGTTATGTAAATCGTGTCTGGCATCCATATTTCCACTAGGTTTGCAACGAATTAGAAGCTGCTGCCCGGCTTTTGTGTTAATTCCAGTATAACTGCTGTCTGGAACCTTCTCCATATTCATAGCAAAGATGAACTTGTCGGTTTTATACTGGTTAAATTCAATAGATAAATGATGTTGATGAAATAAAGGTAAATTCAATGCCTTGCGCAAATAATAGAACGCTTGTGTTCTGCTTTTACAAGGATACTCAGGAAATAATTTTGAACCTAATTGAAGTTGAAATTCTAAGTCATTGTCAGGGTTATAGTTTCCGTGAGTAGAAAAGGTTGTTCTTGTCGAGGGATGGTAAAACCTGTTGTATTCCTTATGAACTTCAGTTGCTCCTCCCGTGGCGTCTGCTTTACAGAAGGTGATAAATGTGGCAGTGAGTTTAGATACAGAACGAACAACAGCAGTGTTAATTGTTGCTTGCCCAACAACAGAATTAGACTGACATATATAAGTATTATACGTGATAGGTAATTCTTTTCCATCAAGTAGATGAGAAACATATTTATTGTGTAAATCATTATCCAAACTTACTACATCGCATTGAAGGAAGCAGTTATTAAGTTCGAATTCACCGCTCGTGCTTTGATGTGTGTTAGGTGCACTCTCACTGGCGGGGAAATCACCAGAAACATCAGGTGGAACAATACAATCGGTGAAATTACTGACAAGTTCAAGTTCTAAAACAAGAGGACACGCGTTTAATGGAATATACTTAAACTGGTTAAATAAACCAAGCATAGCTTTAAATCCAACAACCATTTCAGATGTGAAGCCCGGGATTGTTTCGGCATTATAAGTTTTTCCAATAGTCCCAGATGTAGGGTCAGCAAAACGTTGTGTTAAATCGTCATCGTATCTATATCCAAAACTTTGCGCGTCTTCATTGTCCCTTGCTCCCTTTGACATCAAACAACTCATCATGTGATGGTTTCTATTGTAATAGTCAATGTCTTCAACAAGTTGATTACCAGCAATTAATCTTGCCCTTCTCAAAAAGCAGTAAGCAGGAGACAGAGGTCGTAAGCGTTTGTTGTTTGTAGTTTCCTTGTTTGAAACGTTGAAAAACACCATTACACTCTGCGGGTCTAACCAACTATTATCTTCGGCATTTAATGCGATTTTCAATACACGATTTCCAGACGAAGGTTTATAAATATTTGAACCAACGACGCTCATTTATATAACTTGCTCCTTTATTTAATTTGAATGAGAGGTTGTCAAATAGAATATCTTCAGCACTAAATGTATCTACCATTTTTGTATATTGATAAATAGAAAATAATTTAAATTAACTTATATTATTAGATTAATTTAAATTAAATAATTTAGAGTAATCCTTTTGATGTTTTAACTATTTTAACTTTGTTTTTCTTAAACTTGTCTTCAACTGGATTATTGCCTTTTTCTTTCTCCAAGACTAATTCTCTAATTGCATCATATGAACTGTTCTTATACTTTGTATTTTCATTCTTAATCATATCATCCGTTGTTTCATTGTCATATTTCTTATGTTGTATCATTAATATAATTGAGATTTTATAATATCTCACTTACAGGTTCACTTTTCCTTGGTCTCCGTATCCAGTTATGTAATCGTGGTTAGTAAATGGATTTGATGAACCAGTATAAACAGTTACAGCAGACCTATCTAAAATACTGACAGGGTCTAAGATACTTCTAAAATTAATGTAATCATCGGTAATGTTAGACTTTCGTGGTATCAACGGCGCTCCATAAGTGGTTAAAGTTAATTATCTTGCAGGATAATCTTTTGTTATTTGTGCCCCTACACTTGAACCGAGACTATGTGTTATAAGGTGGTTAACTTCATTGTTTTCATCCAATGCTTTTGATGTGTCTTTATATCGTTGTGAATATTGTGTCATCTTAAATGGAAGTCCTACATCTGCCAGAATGTCATTAACAGCACCTCCAAACGTTCCTTTTCCAAATGTTCCTGCTACATACATTTTATCACCATCAATATAAAAACCTTTACCATTACCAGATGCTTTACTTAATCCTTGTGCATCAGTTAAATTAGAATTAGGATAAAAATCGTTTAATATTTTGTCAGTTTGTTTCATAACATCAGTTTTGTTTTTTAATAAGGTTGATAATGTTTATGTTTCCCATGCTTCAATTCATATATTAACTTTTTATTATTCAACATATAAATAAAGTTATAAATTAATTTCTCAATTAATTAATAATGCTTACATATAAGAAGGTCTATATTGACAGTGCTCATAGGATTAGTGGCACATCATCTAATTTTAGAGTTGAATTACCAGAAACATTACAAGCAGATAGCGGTGTTCATTGCTACATTCACGAAGTAACATTGCCTAACTCTTGGTATTCAATACAGTCAGGATTAAATAATATACTATATTTTTATTCTTCCCCATTAGTTCCAGATGAAGATAATACTAATGTCCATTGGATTGCTGTTGCACTAGCAGAAGGAGTTTATACTGGCACAGAACTGGCAACAGAATTAAAATCAAAAATTAACGGTATTGTTGATAATGTCAATTTCTCAAATACTTATGAAGTTACTTACAGTGTAAAAACTAATAAAAAAGCGATTTCTTCAAACTATGCCGATAGACAATTTGCAGTATTAACTGATGAGCAAATGAAGATAATATATGAAAGTTATATTTGGGTTGGAAGGTTTAATGCTAATGATTTAAAGTCTGTTATTGAAGTTTTAGGAAATTATCAAATGAATGTTTATCAGTATAACAACCCTTATGTATCAGGGTTTATCAATTTACAACCTATCAGAAATATTTATATTCATTCTTCTCAATTGTCTAATTATAATCAAGTAAATTTACGGACGGGCGATAGTACAGTTGTTAAGAAAGTGCCAGTCACAGCACCACATGCAGGTTTGATATTCGACTCAGAATTAAATCCATTGGATTATTTGGATGTATCTAACAGAAGTTTTAAGCAGTTAGACTTTTGGTTGTCTAATTCATTAGGAAATGAAATTAATTTAAACGGAGTAAATGTATCCCTGTCATTATTGTTTGTGAAAAGCGATATTATTTAAATAATATATATATATATATATAATTTCCATATGGAAAATCTATATATATATATATATATTATATGACAAGTGTTGAGGTAGTAGATGTCAATAATGAAACTAAAACAGACGAGACACCTATGAATAATGAAGTTGTTGAACAAAATGAAACAGTTAATGAAGAACCAATGCCAGAGGAAGTTAAACCAGAAGAAGTCAAACCTGAGCCAAAAGCAAAAGCGAAAGCATTACCAAGAACTAAAAAAGAAGTTGAATTAGTAGAATGTGAACAATGCTCTAAAAAGATGACATTGAAAAGGTTGAGACACTCACATCCTAAAAATTGTAAAGGGGCACCTACTGAATTACTACCAGTTAATCCACAAAAGAATATTAGACAGATACAGCCAGAAGTGAAAGAAGAGATTAAGAATGAGATTAAACAAGAAGTGATTAAAGAAACCATGAAAAAACCCACAGCGACAGAACTATTAACCCAACATTATGAAGAACTGAAACAAAAGAAAAAACAAGATAAATCAGATAAATAAATAAATTAACTTTATCAATGTTTTAAATAATAATCTAATTATTATATATATAACAATTATGCTTATGAGAAGTCATAGAAATGTTGAATTTAAAAGGGCTCCACAAGTAGAACGTTCCTACGACTCAAATGATTTGTGGGGGCGCTGCTTCAAGAAAGAATTGTTTTAAACAATTAAAAGAAACAATGGAAGCGAAACAATCACAAGGAGCATTAATAAAGTATAGAAATGATTTGGCTGAAAGCAACAGAACCGAAAGTTATAGAAAGGAGTTAGACAAGATAAGACGAGAGTTGGACAACACACGCTCACCAGATGGAATACAGACAACAGAACAACTCACAGCAAGAAAGAAACATTTAGAAGAAATGATTAAGAATATGTCGGATTAATTTATTTTCAAAATTAATTAATATACTATGATTAAATCAATAAATAGACTGAATACAACCAAACCACATGCCATAGGTTCATTAAAATCACAGCTACACTTAAGACCTTCTTATGATGAATTGTTAAAAGAAACATTAGTAGAAGATGAAAACCGCCCGTCAATTGAAGATGTAATAGATAGAAAGGCGACGAGATACAGATTAAACCAATATGGAAGTCAGTGGGACAACGAGGACAGCTTAGGATTGTTAAATCAGGAAACGATGAAAAGAAAGGAGGAATTAAGAAAAGCAGAGACAACAGCATTGTCGTCTAGAATAACCAGCCGGTCTTCTTCAAAGTCCGCTTTCTCCACACCAGACAGTCCACTGACAGAATATGAAGAGTATGAACATGATATACAAGCATCATTTGAAGAACAAGATAGACAAGTCAGAGAAAAAAGGGAAAAACTCAGTCCAAGCATACACGAAGATTTGAACAAAGCATCGTCAAGTTCAATACCTGAAGGGGTAGAAGTTCATTCAATGACATCAGATGACGAACTGCCACCTTTAGAACCCATAGAGGAAACAGCAACAGCGAAAAAGGGTAAAGACAATGATGATGATGATAAACAAACAACAATTTCTGATACGGAAATCATGGAAATGCACGAAAAAGCGAACGAGATGGAATTACAAAATGTCGAAAACGAAGAAGTTGATGACGAACAAATTTTCAAAAATTATTTAACTAGTATAAAATGGATGTGGCCAGTGTATTTATCGAAAACTCCGGGAACTATGATGGATAATATAATTTCAAAACTACATCAATTCAATGTAATAAATGCTGATAAATACGATGAGTTCAAAGAATTATTAGATGAATATAACAATGCAAGCACAACAGAAAGAAAAGGAATTCGTGCTCGGTTAGAAACATATTACAAGGACACCGTTTATAACAAATACTTCAAACAGAAACCAAGTTCATCAACTCAACAATAAAAACAAACAAAATCTATAAGAATTAAATATGTCAGATAAATATTATGGATTAAGAAGAAGGAAAACGTTTGATGAAATGCTGAAAGAAGCGATGATGCACAGATTGAAAATTGAAATCATCCCCGAAAGACGGGCATTTGACACATCAATTAACGATATAGACTTTGACGATTGTGACCTTTCAATATACGACAGGAGACTACGGTTGAATGCTAGGGTTCAAACTGATAAACAAGTTTTATTGCACGAATTGACGCCAGAAATGTTTGATGAAATACCGCCAACATCACAGATGTATGAAAACAATGAGGCAGATACACAAACAACGCGATATGTAGCAAAGGAGTTAGATGATGAAAAATTCAGTGATGTAATTACAGACAAGAGTGAGGAAAATAGAAAGTCAGAAGATGAACCAGAAGGTGTAAAAGATAATGATTTAAAACAGTCAGACGAAAAGCAGGAAGATTTACAAAGTCTTCATTTAACATCATCATCGTCAGCATCAACTGAGAAAGAGGAAGAGAAGAAAGAGGAAAGTCGAGAAATAAAGTCATTGAGAAACTTATTCTTAGGCGGAGAAGACAAGAGTGTGTTTGAATTATTCCAACGAGGTAAGAAGTCATCCACTTCATCAGAACAATCGCGAGAACAAGAAGAAGAACAACCGAGGGTTTCTTTCTGGTCAAAGAGAAAACGTGATAATATAGTAAAAATGACAGGAATTTTCATTAATGGAAATAGAAAACAGAGAGATACAAATGACGAATTTGATGTAATGGTTGAACTTATGAAAGCGGAAAACGACTTAGTCTTACAGAGAATGAGCGAGAAGGTTAGCGAGAGCGACGACCAACTAATGAGATGGAAGGACGACCAGAAGACCTACCACCAGAACTACTACAACAAAAACCTAAAACAGCCTTATACCTGCGAGGACTGCGGAAGGACGATATCAAGCAAGACCAACCTATCCAAACACAAGAAAAGCAATGTATGCGATAAAAACTAAAAGCCCCCCTTTATGAAAGGATAAATCATTAATCTTATTAAAACTCATTAATAAGATTAATGCGTTGAGTTTCAACCCAGAGCCCAGTTTCTCCAACAGGCAACCCCTACCCAAAACTACTTAAAGAAATATTTACTATATATAATATAGAGTATAGATATATGGTGTCAGTGTCAGAAGAAAAAATCATAGATTTCATTGCAAAAAGTCAACAAGGCGAACTAATACAAAAAGAAGGGAAACAAACACAAAAACTCAAAATAGGAGACAAGACCTACAGATACAATAAGAACAAACCCGCTTCGAAGGTGTTGAATACCAGACTAACTAAAGGAAGTGGCGAGAAGCGATGGTTACAGAAAACATAGTCTTTTTATGAAAGGGGCTAGCTTCATCAAACTAACACGAGGAAGACCCTTACAGGATTATGTCAAGCGTTTCAAATCCAAAATCACAGATGAACAGCAAGCCTTCAAAGGCTACGCCAATACATATTCGGTTAGTGATATAAGATTGAAAGGAATGAAAGGCTTATCATACGTAAAATATCAGAAGCAACGAATGGTAGAATTCCTTAACAGAAACCCAAATATGAAAATCATTGTTGAAGTGGATTTGTCGTTAAAGAACACTGACAACGAAGAGATACGACGAAGGCTGACAAGTAGGAGATACAATGTCCATAACCCTGAAGAGATAAACAGTGTTTTAAACAACATAGCCCACGACATAGAGGTTCAAATTGAGATAGCCGAATTCATTCAATCCGGTCTTGTTCTTCTTAAAGTTGGAAGGTTGGTGATAAGTTATGACAAATACAATCCTACCCGTGGCTCTTCTTATATTCCATTGCCCGACTGGGTAGCGAACAAAAGGGCTTGTATCAATATTAAAAACGATGATGAGTTGTGTTTCAAATATTCTGTTCAATGTGGTTTTTACGAGCTATACAAAAAGGACCATCCCTGTGATATGTATCATTATAAAAAGTATGTTGATGACCCGACGAAGGAAGGCACCAAAGGTGACAAGTCTATTAAATGGGACAATATAAACTTTCCTGTAGGCAATGATGAGATTGAACAATTTGAAGAACAGAACAAACACATATCGGTCAATGTTTATTACATCAATCCTGATGCCAATAGTAAAACAATTTTATTATACAAAAGAAGCAACAACCCCCAAGCACAACAAAAGATTGATTTAATAAAGCTGACTGGAGACAATGCCAACTCGCACTATGTCTACATCAAGAACTATAACAAGTTGATGGGAAGCCAAACCAACAAACAAATAGGAAAAAACATCATTGTAGGACGTGCTCACACGGTTTCAAGTCAGAATAGTTATTAAAACAACACGAACAACAGGGTTGTCTAGCGGTTGAAGGACAACAAATAGAAATGCCAGAGGTAGGAGCTACCATTGAATTTAAGAACCATTTTAAGAAACTGAAAGCACCTTATGTAATATATGCCGACTTTGAATGTTTAACAGTGCCCATTGATGTTAAAAGCAAATCGACAAAAGCGACAACAACATCGTATCAAAATCATCGCCCTTGTGGTTTTATGATTAATGTAGTCAATGCCATCACTGGAAGCAGTGAGCCCTATTTATACAGAGGCGAAGATTGTATGGATAAGTTCGTTGAGAAAATGAATGAAGTCAGACAGGATGTCATAAAGAAAATGAAGGAAGTGAAAGAGAAAATCATGACTGAGGACGATAAAACAGATTTTGACACTGCCACTAAGTGCTTCGTTTGTGGAAAGGGCTTTCAGGAAGGAGATAAGAAGGTTCGTGACCATTGCCATTTTACTGGTAAATATAGAGGTTGTGCTCATGATGATTGTAATCTTGCTTTTAGTATGAGATATTATAAAATACCAGTCTTCCTTCATAACCTTAAAAACTATGACGCTCACTTAATCATCAACAAGGCACACGAACTGAGCAAGAATGCTAAAATCGATTGCATCGCACAGAACAGCGAGAAGTTCATAACCTTTGGTTTTAAAAACCTTTGTTTCAAGGACAGTTTTAGCTTCTTATCGTCTTCGTTGGATAAGTTGGTAAAGTTGAGTAAGTATGAAGATGATAAAAGGCGTGAGAACTGGAAGAACAATTTTAGATACAGTGTTAGAAATCCATATGTTAAAACCGATGAAGATTTGGACTTGTTGACTGACAAGGGGATTTATCCTTATGACTAGTTTGATAGTTTTGACAGATTTACTGAAAGAAACTTACCGCCAAAAGAAGCGTTCTACAGTAAATTAAGTGAGGAACATGTCAACGACAAAGATTATGAAAGGGCACAAAAGGTTTGGAAACACTTCGGTATCAGAACATTAGGACAATATCACGATTTGTATTTGAGAACCGATGTTTTATTATTGACTGATGTTTTTGAAAACTTTAGAGACTTATGTATGGAATACTACGGTTTGGACCCCGCACACTATTATACACTTCCTAACTTCGCTTGGGAAGCTATGTTGTTGAAAACAGGTGTTGAAATTGAACAGTTACACGATAAAGAAATGTATGAGATGGTTGAACAGGGAATGAGAGGAGGTATGTGTCAGGTCAGTCATAAACTGGCTGTGGCTAACAATAAGTATATGGATGAAGCCTTTGATGAAAGTAAACCGTCAAGTTATATCAATTACTTAGATGCTAACAATCTGTATGGTCTGGCGATGTCTCAAAAATTGCCTTTAAAGAACATCAAATGGACAAAGAAAACACCTAACATTGAAAAGTGGGATGAAAAAGATGAGTATGGTTTCATCCTTGAAGTGGATTTGGAATATCCAGAAACACTACATGACTACCATTCGGACTATCCACTAGCACCGGAAATAATGAATGTCAATGCTAATATGTTGTCAGACTATCAAAAGGAAATCTACAAAATCTACTATGGAAACAAAGAACCGAAGGACGAGAAAACCAGCAAGTTAATATTAAATTTGAAAGATAAAGAAAAATATGTTGTTCATATCAAGACTTTACAGTATTATCTAAAAATGGGTATGAAACTCACCAAGGTTCATAGGATAATAAAATTTCAACAGAGGGCTTGGTTGAAACCGTGGATTGACTTCAACACTGGTAAGAGGAAAGAAGCGAAGAGCGACTTTGAGAAGGATTTGTTTAAATTAATGAATAACGCGGTGTATGGAAAAACTATGGAAGACAAGAGAAAGCATATGGATTTCGAATTGGTAGATAATGATGTTAGATATGAAAAGTGTGTGAATAATCCTACATTCAAAAAAAATATCATTAATTAAAATATGGTAGGAGTGGAAAAAACAAAGTCGGTTTTGAAACTTGATAAACCCATATTCTTAGGAATGACAATGTTGGATTTGAGTAAATTACATATGTATGAGTTTTACTATGGTGTGTTGAAAAAGAAATACAACGAAAACATCAAATTGATATATACAGATACTGACAGCTATGTAATCCAAACCTTCACTGATGATGTCTACAAGGATTTTCAAGGTATCAAGCAACATATGGATTTTAGCGATTATCCTGTTGAACATCCGTGCCATGACACAACAAATAAGAAGGTCTTAGGAATGTACAAAGATGAAGTCAACGGAAAAATCATTACTAGATTTATCGGGTTGAAACCTAAATCCTATGCTTTCACAATCCACGGCGAGAATGAGGAACACAGGAAATCCAAAGGCGTCGTCAAGCACAAGGTGAAGAAGGAACTGACCTATCAGAACTACCACGAAGCACTGCATCACAACAAAAAACACGAAATAACATATAATTTTATTAGGAGTAAATCTCATCAAATATATTCAATGTCTCAAGTAAAACAATCACTCAGTAATTATGAGAATTTAATATATTATTATGATACTTTTACTTCATTACTATATGGTCATCACAAACTGTGTTAAAGAGAAGATACATTATGTTATTTATGGAGAGCAGTAAATATAGAAATGCGGCGAAGATTTACCAAGTAACAGATATTGGTTATAACAAATGCTACATTGGAAGCACCTGTGAAAACTTAAGTCAAAGAATTGCAAGACATAGGCAAAATCATAAGAAAGCAGAGGAATGGAACACTAAAACAACTTGTGGCTTATTGTTTGATGAGTATGGAGTGGAAAACTGTAAGACTGAATTAATAGAAAACTACCCCGTGTGAAAGTCGAGAAGAATTACTTAAAAGAGAAGGTTATTACATTAAAAATACTGACTGGTTTAATAGATGTGTTGCTGGAAGAACTTTTAATGAGTGGAAAGAGGATAATAAAGAACATTACCAACATATGAGGAAGGAATACTCTGAAAAGAACAAAGAACATATATGTGACAAAAGTAGGGAGCATTACCACCAAAACAAAGAAACAATACTAGAAAAAAGAAAATAAATTATTGAATGTGGCGGTGTTTTCAGGAAATGTGATATAAGAAGGCACGAGCGAAGCGACAAACACCGGCGATATGTAAATAAACATATTCATATCTAAATAGTTCTAATAATATGAAATTAATAGAATTATTTTCAGGGACAGGTTCGGTTGGTATGGTTGTTTTGGTTGGGTGGGTTGTTTGGGTTGGGGTTGGGGCTCAAACTTGAAATGTGGGTTTGGGGATGAGATTGAAACTGAAAACATTGAAGTTTATATGTTGGTTGGTTTTGAGGGAGTTGAAAAATGGTGGGTTTTGCCCTTGTTTTGATGGGAATGTGTTTGTTGAGATTTACGGGGTTGGTGAGAAGGGAGCCTTCAAAATGGGTTTGGGCTTAAACATTGAAACAAAAAAATGGTGAGAGTTTAACCTTACACAACGGTTTAGGTTTGTAAGAGAAACCACCTGACCCACCCGACCCAAAAGACCTTGAAGAAGAGGAGGGTGGTGTCTTCTGACATACAAGGCGCACGCAGTGGGGTTCAGGGTTGGGGTTTTGTGAGTTGCTGTGGTTTTTGGGCGTGGGTTGGGTTGGGGTCGTTGGGTTGCTAGGGTTGTTGTGAGGGGCGAGGGAATTTGCATTGCAAGTTCTTAAGGGGTGGATTGGTAATGACACTCCCACAAAGTTTAGTTTAAGCAGTGGCTCACACTACTCCTGAAATCTTTGTTTTCAACCCCTGACCCACAACCCTAAAAACTCAACCCTTCTCCACTTGAGCCTTCAAAGTGTCTTGTTTGAACCCTCCCTGTAACAGTAACACACAAAAGCCCCAAAACCACAAAACCCTCCCAGCCCACCCACAGCCCAAAACCTAGAACCCGTCAGCGTTGAAGACGATGAAGGGCATGACTTCACAACCTCAGCGAAAAGCAGATGCGGGAACTACTAAAAATGGGGTGGGTTTGGAAGGTTCTGTTCCCCTGTCCCCTGCCTTGGGGTTCGCTGTTCCCCTACTTTGGGGTTCGCTGTTCCCCTACTTTGGGGTTCGATGTTCCCCTACTTTGGGGTTCGCTGTTCCCCTACTTTGGGGCTCCCTGTTCCCCTACTTTGGGGCTCCCTGTTCCCCTACTTTGGGGTTCGCTGTTCTCCTACTTTGGGGCTCCCTGTTCCCCTACTTTGGGGTTCCCTGTTCCCCTACTTTGGGGCTCCCTGTTCCCCTACTTTGGGGCTCCCTGTTCCCCTGCCTTGGGGAACAATGTTCCCCTGTTCCCCTGCCTTGGGGAACAATGTTCCCCTGTTCCCCTGCCTTGGGGAACATGTTCCCCTGTTCCCCTGCCTTGAGGAACGGGGGGTCATGCCGTGGGGAATGGTGCTCTGATGTTCCCCTGATTGTAGACACCCCATTCCAAATTTGGGGAACAATTTGGCGATCGTAATCCATTGCAAACTCGTCCGCCGATCTGCTGTTTGCTCCCTTGACACTTGAGTCCTACGCGGATATGACTGATACTCAGTTTGGGTCTTGGTCCTTGTTGGGGCAGTCAGAGGAGTATCAGGACGCAAAGATGGCCACATGTTTTCTCGCTACGCATTTGTTTATCCACATCTCAGCTCCTTATGAAGACTGCACCGGCGTCATAGCAAAGAGTTGCGCCCACTGCGGGCGTCAACCTCTCCAAAACCAGATTGCGCCATTTCTGCACTAGGGTCTCACAATTCGCCACTACTCAATGGGGAACTCCAACGCTGGATTTGCAGCAGGATGTTGTAGATGATGAGGAGGAAAATGGCAAAGTCACGGAGGCGAAACCCTCGTTGAACTTCTTGTTGAACTTCTTGTCTAACCTGCTGAACTTGTTGTTGAACCTGACGAATGTTCAAGGTGTGAGGAACGTAGACTAAGCTAAAGAAACCCTGCGCATACTTCCTCTTGAGAAATGGATAATGCTGAATCGCATTGACCCACTCTTCTGCGCACTCAATGGGCAGCTTATTCACCACCATTGCTACGGCAGGTACGGAGCGCTCAGCCTCAGCCGCCAGCGTTAGAAACCGTTCCAGCTGGTGACACTTCATGAAGAACAAGGCTGCAACCACCGTACATTCCACAACTGTGCCTTCTGGAACAACCCGATTGCCGAATAGCAATTGCGAATTCTCACCCAGTGACTGTAAAAGGTCTCGCTCTGCATTCACTACGACGTCCGTGACAGCAGTTGCCTCTGCTGGTGTGTCGTTGGCTGTTGTGCTCGAATACAGTTTTGTCCACAACCCGCCCAAGCTTTCTGCTGATGCCCTCTCAGATTGGCGCTTCAACTTGTTGAGCGCCTCACATGCATCTTGACTGAGGTGGGCTGTGATGGTCGCTTCGGATTGCTGAAGCTGGCTTCCCGAAAGCCTCTCCCGCACAAACTTCTCATAGTCATTTGCGGAAATCCGTCCTGGAATGCTGCTGGCGTCTGACCATTTGCCACCACCGCGCGGGCGCACTTTCGGCCACGGTAGCATGGCAAGACTTGAGACAAAGGTTGTGACTGTAAGTGGGATGCTTGGCAATGTCCAACAGCTAAGAGCATCTGCGCATCGAGTTCTGGAAAGCTCTTGGTAAAGAAGTGGTGAAACTAATGCAGCCAAAGACATGATTCATGACTTGATCCATGAAGCTTCACATGGTTTGGCGGAACGTCCGAGCCAAGGGTCAAACTCTGAATCTGAAGGGGCATAGCCGGTGCGAGAACTGATGTGATTGACCAAGCCTACAATGGTGCCCTGAGAATGAAGCCACCGCAACGGAAGCAACACATGCAGCGCAAAAATGAACAAAGAACAAGCCAAATGAGCCAAGCAATGCCTGAATTGTGCTGAAGCTTGTTGCAAAATCGTTTGGCCTCAAGACCCAGACCTTTAAACAACTTAAAGTCTAACCTCTTTCAATCAATAAAACTAAAAGTTGAAATCGGGAACGAAACAGGGGACCAAATCATCAATTCGTTACCGCATTCATATCGTTATTTCTTGCCCCCAAAATATGCCTTGAAAAAACGAACAAGATAGAACACGTGTTGAATTGTGAAATAAAAAAACAGAACAGGCAACCATCTACCCCCCACCCCCTGAAATCAGCCTTTTCTACATGTTTTTTTTTTTGGGGGGGGGCGAGCATATATATATATATATGTTTATGTATATATATATATGTATAGCACTAAAGCACAGCAAACAAGCAGATGTGAGCAGGGTTCGTGGTGGCACATGTGTTCTGCTTTTGTGTTCTGTTTTGTTCTTGCTGCTTTGTTGTTCTGTTCCAAGTCGCCAATCGGACAATGTCCACGGATCTGGATGGAACTGCCGCAATCTGAGCTGGCGGCTGCTCGCTGACCGGGGCTGCGAAGCTTGTAACCAGGATCCCCTAAGCAGCGACAACCATGCGGACCCAAAACCCCTGCTTTTTCAGCTCCAGTGTGAATCGCCACTCGTGGAAAACTAAGGGACCTACATTTGACTGGTGGCGAGTCCCCCGGCCGAGGAATGCAGCCGTTCACGTCTCTTCAATTCCTCAAAAGTACCCGCAAGCCGCGGCGCCGAGATGAGCGCAAGAACCAGCCGCAAGATGACCAGCAACTCGGCCTAGCGCAAAGCCACAATAACGGGGGGGGGGGGGGGGGAGTGGGTGGTTGTAGCCCACAACCTGACCCTTTGTAGGAGCACCAAAGAGTCCCAACCTGGGGAACAGCCTGCACGGGCAAGAGAATGACGAGGTGTGAATGCGAGCCTGCTCACCCCAACCATTCGTCAGCATGGCTCCGAAACAGGCCTCAAGACGCAGGCCATGCTTGAGCACAGCTGTGAGATCAAAACTGGCATCTGTGGGCTGCGCATATTCCAGCGAGAACCTCCACGAGGCCAACGTGTGACCTGCATGCGGCAACCATCACAGTTCAAAGATCAGCGCTGCCCTTCGAGAACCCCTCTCCGGCCGCAAGAAAAGTGGTCAGTGCGCGTCTAGGCGGGGAAGAAAAAAAAGGCGCAAACGTTGCACCCCTCGGAAAAAGACTCTGCATAACAAGCCTTCATGAACCTCATGGCTTGGACTCCAAAAAGATCCACCAAACTTGCCAAACAGTGGCTCCAGGTCTTCAATCGGATCTGAGAGCCGCGCCAAGCATGAAGTGCTGCGGGCTCACTCCCAACAGGCCCAGCACCTCAAAGATCTCCACCCAAAGTGATGCCAGGGAGTCCCAAAGCGATGCCGCAGGAAGACCCCACTAACCGCTGGATCATTACCACTGTGGATGGACGAAATCCATTTCGCACCCCCTGGAATGATGATTGATTCCCCTGTTAAATACCAACAAACCATGGTGCCCATGGTTTCAAAGCGGCGCAGGAGTTCGTCCATCCACAGTACGGGGGTGTCCCGCTATAATTAGAGGAGGATCTTCAGCTAAGAAAACACCTGAAAAGATAACCTTTATTTTTCCGGGATTGATCCTAAAATCGGCTGTGGTCAAACCATTCCCCGCACCGCACATGCTGGGTGCCTGCAAGCAGCTATCATCTCTCTCTCCCTTTCTCTCCCTCTCTCTCTTTCTCTCTCTGAGCAAACTCAACATTGTTGCAGAAAATCCGCCTTTCAGCAACACCCTTCGGTTGAATTCTTGATCCTCAGGGCTTCATCGCTTTCGAGGAATCGCATTCCCTCCGTACGGCAAGTGGCCATGTACTACCGAGGCGCCATGCAAAAGGCGCCATCCATGGGGCCGGAAAAGAGCAAGAGGCGGAGCAGTGCCAAGCGAGTGCCCTCCTGCAAGATGAGCGTCGATTTTGGAGTTGGCTCATGCCACAATTTATTGGGAACCCAAATTGAGGAGATAGGTCGGAGAACTCCACTAAGTGACCCTGATGTCGAAATCAATCCCTGCCTTCTTGCTCTTGTTGTCAAGATGCAGCTAGATTGAGGGGTCGCATGAAGAAATCGCCCCGATTTCATGCACCCTCCAATGTATCTGGCACATCCATCTCAATTCCGCAGTACCCTGTCCTTCTCTGCAGTGGCTTGTGCCTTGGTGCCGGCATAAAACTGTGAGGCTGTTACACCTTTCTCCGCATAATTTTGTTCCACATAGTGGCTACATGTTGGCTGCGTATCCCATTCAACCCCAGGGTCGCGGTAGCTTTAGTTGGGTGGTAGGGGAAACCATCTTAGACTTGGGACAAGCCACTGCGCTGAAAAGACTACGAAGATCAGAGCCTTGATCATCTTGACCTCGGTTCGTTGCACCAATCGGCTTCCCGCTTTGGCAGCGCCGCTCAGAATGCGTCAAAGGCTCGGCGAAAGGGTTTCGGCCAAAACTGCCAAACCTCAAAAGCAGTCCACATTGAAGCAGCGAGCCCTAGGAACACTTCTGCCTGCTCAATCCTGTGTCATTGTATGCAAAACCTGGGGCCAAGCAGAATGCCCTCCTTTCAAGGGTTGCCGAGAGCTGGCAAGCACAGCCAACAGAAAATAACCATGAAATCACTGTTTGGTCTGATGTAACACAAACTGTCCCAGCCATAGCCTGGCTTTATTCTGCACAGGGTTCACTTTCCTTGGCAACTCTTTCACATATGCTGCCTTTGTTTCATTGAAAGAAGACATGTGAAAAGACATGTGTTGGGTGAGAGGATGTGTGAATTTTCTGTGGAAGAGTCTTTGAATGAAACAAGGCATGGTTTGTGTGGGAAGATATGTGAGTTATCTGTGGAAGAGCCTTTGAATCAAGGCATGGTTTGTGTGGGAAGATATGTGAATTGAATTTTGTGTGGAAGGGCCATTGAAAAAGGGCATGGGTCACGTTCAAGGCGTTTTTCTTCAATGAGGCAAACCTCCTTCCTCTGGTCTCCCAGTGTGCAAATCTGAGCTTATATCTTTTGCAAATTTACCCTGGTAGGTGCTCCAAGTGGGCTATGACCAGGGATACCCAAAAAACACTTGCAAAGTGGTCTGCCTCCTTGAGGAGCTAACAGGGTTTATGACCATAGTTCCAAGATGACTTACTTTGTGAGTTGAAGATCCACCTAGGCTTAGCCCATTCGAGGATGTTTTAACGGAAATATGGGACATCTGTGACGCGTGTTCAAATCACTACAGTTGGATGAACAAATTCTACTGCGCGCCAGTTGGTAGGTGGGTTATCCAGTCTTCCTAGGGTCTCATACATCCCAACTGGTGCAGGATTTGTTCATGCATATTGTTTGAACAGCCTCCTTCTGGTTTCCCTTTAATGCGCTCCAAGCAGATCCCTGATTGTCAGGAGACCATAGAGTGGTCCACCTGAGATCTAAGAGTTGGCCTCCCCCTTCAAGAGCCTTGTGCAGGACTGGTGGCAATCGACTGATTTCAGCTTCCAGCGCCTTGTCTAAGAGATTGCCAATTTTCCAGCGATTTTGGAAGTGGATATTTCGCGGCTTCCCCAAAGCAAACTAAAATTCTTACCTTCCAAAACCCGATCCTTAACTTCTATGATTGTTGGCGGGAGGGTTGGCAGCGCTGGGTGGTGTATGGGCATGTATGTGCATGTGTGTCAGCCAAGGACAATAGACACCAGCAAGGCATCGCGCTGTGGCAAGAACTGGACATTCTTTTGTTGGCTTGGGGCTTCCTCTAAGTTGAGCGAAAACTGGTTAAAACCAAAAGGTCAAACGGTTAAACACAAAAAGCAACCACATCACCTGACACTACAAGCTGCAAGGTCCTTTCCATGCTTGGTACTGTCTTTTGTTTTCTTTTGGTCCTTGACGTGGAGCGACGTTCCCGGCAAGCCGCAAGGTGTTTGCTGAGCTTTTTCTTGGACAAAGTGCCCTTCCTTGATTCGGAGCCTCCAGCTTCAGCTCTGCAAGAGAATGCGCCAGCGATGTTTGGAAACGTGACCTGGCTACCAACCGCGGCTGAGCCGAGCATGCTTGCAATGTTAGTGACATGTTTGCGACTACGACACGGTTGAATCAGCCTATGGGGCGCATTGCTACAAAACCTCAAGCGGCGTCAAAGAAGCTTGCGGTACACATTTCATACAAGAAACTCTTGTTGATTGGAATGGTTTGCGTGTGTAATAGCTTGGCTTTGGGAGCGATTGCAAATTGTTTGCAGGAGTAACACATTTTTGGAGCCAACCTAGGCTAATCATGCAAGCCCGGTCTCTTGCAAGATAACTTGGTGCACCATGGGACGTCAAAGACGTGAGTGTCTAAACAGCTGTGCGGCAGATTCGCTGAGGTTTTTGCGGGTTCTGTGTTCGCTGCCCTGGCTGACACGACGGCAGCAATGCCATTTTTCCTTTTCGGGAGGTTGTGACTCGGCAGCAGGGCTCAAATTTGGTGAACTTGAGTACACCTAACTCGAGCTTTGGCTTTGACAGTGCTTGAAGTCCAAGTAGGTGCCGTGGGAGCTAGGAAGTTCATAATGTCTCCTTTGCTGTGACGCCATGCAGGGTTTGTCGTGGTTTCTGTTGGCCGGTCTGGACGCTTTGCAGGATTTCACCTTTTTCTTGGCCATCGTTCTCTTCAGGAACCACATTACTTTCCAGTACGTTTGTGCATTTTCCAAAGACAAAGATTCCTCAACAGAAATGGGAGGGTACTGGCTAGAAGTTTGCGCCACTGAACAGATGGTTTCCTGCAACGCCTCACGTGTCAATCTAGCCACCGTCCTCAAAGGGACTCTTGCCTCAGCGGTGGGCAATCCATTCATGGGCCCTGGTCTCACTCAATTCAGCCTTTGTGTGCGTTGAGGACAGAATCTCGGAGATTTCTTCCACTTTTCTGGCATTTCCACTTTTTGCGAGGCGCACGCGTGTAAAAGGTGGTTTTGCATGATATATACTGTACTTCTATGAATCACTGTAACCCTGACTCTTCCACAAAGACCCACATATCATCTCGCGCAAAAACATGTCTTTTTCAAAAACTCTTATCCACAGAAAATTCACACATCCTCTCACCCAGAACATGTCTTCTGACACAAAGGTTCACATATCCTCTCACCAAAACATGCCATTGTTCAAAGGCTCTTCCAGAAAACCCACATATCTTCCCACACAAACCCCTTCTTTCAAAGACCCTTCCACAGAATATTCACACATCATCACACACAAAGCATGTCTTTTCAATAACTCTTCTCTACAGAAACTTCATTCATCCTCTCACCCAAAACATGTCTTTTTACATGCCTTCTTTCACAAAGGTTCACATATCCTCTCACCAAAACATGCCTTTTTCAAAGGCTCTTCCACAGAAAATTCACATATCTTCCTACACAAACCATGCCTTGTTTCATTCAAAGACTCTTCCACAGAAAATTCACACATCCTCTCACCCAACACATGTCTTTTCACATGTCTTCTTTCAATGAAACAAAGGCAGCATATGTGAAAGAGTTGCCAAGGAAAGTGAACCCTGTGCAGAATAAAGCCAGGCTATGGCTGGGACAGTTTGTGTTACATAAAAGGTGGTTTTACATGATATATACTGTACTTCTATGAATCACTGTAACCCTGACTCTTCCACAAAGACCCACATATCATCTCACACAAAACATGTCTTTTTCAATAACTCTTCTCTACAGAAAATTCACATATCCTCTCACCCAGAACATGTCTTCTGACACAAAGGTTCACATATCCTCTCACCAAAACATGCCATTTTTCAAAGGCTCTTCCACAGAAAACCCACATATCTTCCCACACAAACCATGCCTTCTTTCAAAGACCCTTCCACAGAATATTCACACATCATCTCACACAAAGCATGTCTTTTCAATAACTCTTATCCACAGACAAGTCATTCATCCTCTCACCCAAAACATGTCTTTTTGCATGCCTTCTTTCACAATGAATCACATATCCCCCATAACCTTGATAGCCTTCATTGCCTTCTTCTTGTGAATCGTGCCGGGCCTGACCTTCAGCTCCCCCTTGCCAAAGATAATCGACTTATGTGTGCGTGTCAAAACAGCAGGCTCTCTCTCGTAATAGTACTTGCCAAATAGCCTTTGGGACAGCATGATATCAAAATGTCTATACTGACGTCCCTCACAAACAGCCTTCCACACCATCTGCAACCCACGCCTTCGCATACCAATGGCTTGGCTGCCCTCAAGTGCAAAAGGCACATCGTAATAAAACGAAACTTTGGAATTCTGGCACCATATCTTGCGCCACCCAAGCCAAGCAATATCGTACTTCTGCGGGACTGCCTTGATACGGGCCTGGAAGTCTGCACCGCTCATGCGAAAGCAGGCGTCGGCCTCTAGGAACCACACCCAACTGATCGGGCCAGCCTCTGCCAAGTACTGTTGGCATCTGTGAAACCAGCGGTGGCGCACACCGTAATGCACAACTTCATTTGATTTTATGCGAAGTCCTTTGTGATGGTCCCGACCGTACACCACTCCGTAAACTACTTCTACATGAATAGCACCCATGGACCTCAGCTCAGCGACAAGCTTTGAATGAGTTCCGTGATTGCCAGCGTGTGATAGCACTAAGAAAAGGCATTTGTCTATACGACTGCTCGTTCCTGGAAGAAGTAGCTCCGCAGGAGACACGTGCTTCTCGGAGCATCTCGCGAGCGTCTTTCGCTTGCTTTCTTCAGTGGAAGTCCACCATGACTGACCGCAGGTGCACACAGACCACCCCATGTGAACTCTAAGAAATGAATAAGTCTGCAGCGAAGCCTAATGTATGTATTATATCACTCATGTAATGCTAACTTCCCCCAACATCACCTCAGCGCGGTCGCCTCAAGGCCTTGTGACGCCTCATGTCCTCCCCCCCCCAGGCATCTACGATGCTCGCAGTGCTAGTAGTAGCACCGACTGAACATCAACATACACTGTTCAGTACGAAAAGCGGAGCTGCTAAAAAAACAAAACATGACGAATCAACATCGACTCCCCTCCCAAAACCGCTCTGTAACCACCACCACCACCACCACCACCACCACCACCACCACCTACAACTGACAAATGCACGTGGAATCATTTTCATGAACTGATCTGACATCGGCTGCTTGCACACCATCACATTTGCACATAAGGCAACCCCGATTGATAACAAGAGCCACTCACATTGTAAATCCCAAAGGCGCTAAATCTGTACAGCGCTCAATCTGACCACCGTCCCCCCCGGCAGCCACGTACCCAACGAGCCTCTCTGGATATCCTTCATCGAGACCACATGGGTGGAATTAAGATGTGCTTGCCCATGAGCTTCCCATGAGCACGAGCACGGAGCACATGTAGTTGAGCACACAGGCGCAAGTTCCTGCGCATGGCCTCGCTGCTCTCATGGCGTACGCGCGCGGCCAATCTCCGTTCTCGCTCGAGTCGCTCGAGTAGGACCTCCCTCTTCCATGAGACCTGGTACTCTTGGTTGTTCCGGCTTTTGGTCCACGCGTGGCGAAGGACACCGATCCATGTAGTAGACAATGAAAGTGTCATGTCAGGTGGGCAAGTCAAATGCTCAGGGAGAAGGAACATCAGGATTTCACCAAGGGCGCAGGGAGGAAGCTTGATGTACGGCACAGTGAGCCACCATACTCTCCACTCCTTCTGCGCTAGGCACAGAGCCATCTCTTGACGCAAGATTCGCATCCAGCACCGGGCTCCCTGCCGGGCACTCTTAAGATCTGTCAGGAGACGTCCCAAGCCAAGGCGCTCAGCAGGAGACATCTCCACGGGATCTTCCATCCACGCAATCTGCACGTCGACCACCATGCAAGTTGGAACTTCTACACGATCCATGGCGGGAGGCTGCAGGAACAACCCCTTTTAAGAAAACTTGATGCTTTGCGTTCCATGAATGCGCTTGACACGAGGCCCGCTCGATGCTTGCTTGATTGCGCATTGTCACAAAGAAAGGTCATTTTCATGCACCAGCCAGTCCGGATCTTGTACTGAATCTCGAGGGTTGGCAATTCATAGAGGCGCCGTGCAAACGCCGCCGCTTAGATTCTGCACAAGCAGCGCGTGAAGTTTGGCTAAAAGCTGTACACTTAGCCTGGAGGCTTACATACGACACATTCGCTGTACATGGCTGTCGGAGAAGACATGCCCCGCCTCTGCCCACTTGTCAGCCTCAGCATTCCAGTGGTGCCACTGGAACTCCCGGACCCTGCGGTTCACAATCTGGTCCTCAGCCTGTGCTTTTTGGAAGACCAATGGCACGTAGTTGCCGCCAGCAGTTGTCAATCAGCTGAGTGCCAGTCTTCACCCACACCACTTCCTTTTCCCGCGCGGGCAAGGACTTGACCTTGACGTGAGCCTTAAGCTGATCCTTGGGGAGAACGTGCTTCTTCAGCATCGAATAGATTGGCTTGGGGCGCTTGTGCTTTACCGCGTCCGTGACGACCCCTGGAATGTTCGAAAACTTGTATGCCCTAGCCCCGTCGCAGTGCAAAAGAACTTTCCTGAGCTTGACGTACTTGTCTGCGATCTTCTTCCACTCTGCCTTTGTGATCGGCCCAGGTGACACAGTGGAGCCGGCGCCCTTCCCCTTAAGCTTCACGGATGTTGTCTTCACTTTCATTTTGGCAAGCACTAAGGTTCTCCGGTCACCGCGCTTCAGGAGCCCACAGTACTGATACCAAGTCACCTTCTGTCCCACGCGGCGGCCTCGGCATGTGACCTCATCGACCTCACACTCAGACCATTTCAAGCCCTCTCCAAGGCACACCTGGCTTTGCTTGTGCTCGACATACCTCACCAAAGTTTGTCTCCACCTTCTGCACAAGGTCTCGACTACTTTCCGCCCCGCGCTAGTGAGGATGTGAATCTTGCCCATGTCCACTCGAGCGATGCAGCAAAAAAGTACCATGGCCTGAGTCCGGAGCGGCACATGGGCACTGCCCCAGGAACATGCAAAGAAGGGATGCCCAGCGTGAGGGAGCACAAACTTTTGACATCCACGAGCTCTGCACCGATAAGCAGGCCCCCTACCAGCATGTTGTTTGAGAGGCCAGAGACGCCCGCGTTTGCAGTGCGGACACCAACGCAGCTTCTGCAGAATCTTCATTTTCTGCAGATGACGTATCAGTGCCACATCTGACAAGCCGACAAGCTCGACCAAGGACATGGACCACTGCTGACAACGAAGCTCGGCTGCATACTTGGAATCCATAAGTTGATCCTCTGGCACATAAGGAACTGATGAAGGCGATGGCAGACGCTTGGCAGCAGGCTTTCGAAGCACCAACCGAAGCATTCCGCGCTTGGGGCTGGGGAAAGAATTCATGGATGCCTTGGCAACCATTGTGTCTGTCAAGGAAGCTACTCTCAATTAGCAAAGGCCTGCTGAATTCCAAGACTGTCACAGCACACGGTTCATATCAGATGAAAGACTGCCTGCAAGCATGCTTCGGGCTGCAGGACGGTGCAGGATTTGGAGCCTTTTCTGGAAGTGACATTGCCGCGCGCCGCAAAGACTCTGTAAAGCTACCTGGACGGCAACAGTCAACAATAACCAGGCGTCTGTACTTGGCCTAGCTTTCACACACGATAGCGACAAGAGTCTGCACTAAGAGTCGCAAATGATCAAGCGTCGAATGGAGCAGCTCACCCATGAATCTGTACTACGAAGCTGCCAGAACACATGGAAAGTCAAATGGAGCAGCTCACCCGTAAACTGTACCACGGGGCTGCCAAAACACATGGAAAAGCATCCTCAGGAAAGAGTACGGAGCTCACGCTAGTCCTCACCTTCTTGCGCTCGAGGCGGCTTTTTGCCCTTCTTCTTCTGCGCCGCACACTCCTGCAAAAGGCTGCGAAGAGCCTCGCTAGTAATGTTTGCGCACTTGACCAGCAGATCCTCACACTCCGTGTCCGGCTCGAGAGGTAGCCGAAAGCGCAATGAATCAGTAGGGGCATCAAATTGACCAAGCAAGGAAGGCACTGCCTTGGCCAGTGTGCGGAAATCTGCCAGAGTAAGAGACCTCTCCACAGTGTCCTTGTTTCTCTGCACATTGTACACTGACCGTGACCTGACAATGTAGACCTCACCGTCCTCTTTGGATCTCTCACCCTTGGTGAGCAAGCGCCTGAAAAACACTGTGTCCAAGATGCCAGTATGTTGGGCGCGTGGCTCCCAGTTCCCATCTGGCTTCGTCTCTGCAAGCATAGCTGTCAAGGCATCCTCGTCTGAAGCGTCCTTCTTGCGAGCGGCCTCCGCTGCTGCGTGGACGGATGAGAAGGCTGACGACGCACCACGTCCGGCCATGATGGCCACGATGCTCTCGAGGATCTCAAGAAGACCAAATGCACGTGCCACAACGCTCGCAGGGATCTTTATGATGCCACCAGTGGGGGACACGGGCACGTCTGCCTGCTCCCATGAATATCCCACATCATCAAGGCACCAGACAGCATACCAAGCTTCCATGGACATGCGCCCATCTGTGCCCCTAGGCCAATATCCTGCTCAGAGCGCGCTTCAGCCACCAGGATGTTGAAATACGTGCAATAGCTTTTGAACAGCTGATTCGCTTCGGTGGTGAACTCCATCTCCATGTGGTCATGAGCAAAGAAACTCGCCAGACGTTCTGCGGCCCTAGGGATGGAAAATTCTTCTGGTACGTCAATGTCCCTCACAGCCATAGACCATTCGGCAATTGCTGTGCCATCCTCAGTCTTCCTGAACCTGATGTGCGTTGCATCTCCATCAGGCAGAACGTAGTTCCAGCCGTCTTCGCTGGGAAAGAAACCACTGTCCGTGAAAACAGCACTCCCATCCTGTAGATCGCCCTCATGCCCGAACTTCTTGGCACTCTCCTCTGGCGAATCGAGGCATTCTAGGGCGAGTAGCGGCTTTAAGATATCCGGAAAGCAGCAATACTCCACTTTGGCACGAATGCCAAAAGACTCATATTCTTGGTGTGGCTGTATCGGAGGGCCGGAGATAAAGAAGCATCTAGCCTTGGTCTGGCATCCGTGGTCTCCACGCAGACCACGCAACATCTCGACCGCCACTCCAGGATGGAAATTTCCTGCCAAACTTGTATTGATTGTAGGTGTGTGGAGTCCACGAAACAGCCGCAGGTTTTCGTTTCATATGCGCTGATGCCGGACTGTAGCAGCCTGTTCGCCCATCCGGAGTTGTGTGTTTGTCCAGACGTGTCCGTGCCTGACCCTTGCTTCTTGCTCGCAGAGGCGGGCGTATCCAAAATCCCAAGCTCCATCAGAAAGTCGTAGATCTCATCAAAAAGGAGCAACGTAGAGAACCATGTGCGCCCAGCTAATCCAGAAGATTCCTTGACCCCGGCTTCTGCGTCGCATGAGCTGCTTGGTAGCGCTGGCAAGTCCTTGAAGGCCTTTGGGTTCTGCACAAAGTTGAAGTCTCCGCTGCAGCGTTCTTTGGCTCTGTCAATCCAGATACGCAATGGACCACAAGCCCAGGCGCGTGGCGCCATTGGATGCGCTCCCTTGCTCTTGCTGCTGATCCTGCTGATGCTGCACCAACTGGGTCTCCTCCCGCTTGCCCTCCTCGGACACCGTTGCCACAACTGGAGCCTGGTCGACTGCACCTTCCCGGGCCTTGGTCTTTCTGCTCAAGATGTCTCGGAACGCACGACGTACTCGCTGGTCCGCAGCCGAAGCATATGTCTCAGCGATCGATGCAAGTCCAGACTTCCGTGTTTGCGAATAATTACAATTAATCACCCACAGTGCAAGTGGGCTGAGCGCCCCCCACAGCCGCAAACAAGCCCCATTTGAGCACGCCACAGTCCCAGCGAGCGCGTACATAAAGATTGGAAGGGATGGATGGCTTTTCCTAACTGACTGCACGTGAACAGCAGAAAAGCCGCGTTCTCCAGCAATTGCCTGTCCGCACGCTGTCCACTCTGTATTGACATAGCGGAACACCTCCTCCATCGTGGTCAGGTATTGCTTGGGGCCCGACATGGTACTGTAGGCAACACCGGGGCGGACTAGTTTCTGTACAATAGCGCGTACGCCAAGATCACCGAAGAGCTGCAAAGGCACACAATCAGCCACACACGCTTGCAACGCCTTGTCCAAATGCGAGACATCACATGATGTAAGCATGCCTGATCTTACATATAAACCAACTTAGGGCACTGCCCCCTAAGACTATCACGCTACACTGCCAACTCTAAACAAGGCATGTTCGCCTCAAGGCCTCGTGACGCCTCATGTCCTCCCCCCCACATTCACGAGTCTAGCAGTGCTAGTAGTAGCACTGTCTAGAACCAAACACGTCCTCTGTACATCAGTATATACTGAATTAGCCGGCGAAAAGCGGAGCCTTTTTAAACCAAGAGAACTTCTGGATGCCTGGATGCATCTTGATGCGGCATTGACGAATCGACATCGACTCCCTCCCACGCTCGCACTGCGACCAACACGAACACCACCACCGCCACCACTGCCACCACCACCACCAACACCATTGACGAAAATCGGCAGCCCCCCTGGCACTGCTGGTGCAGGCGCACCTGACGCTGGCATGATTTTGCACAAAAACATATGTCTGCATAGTACTGCATAGTATGACAGAATGTCAGTATGAAGATTATAGCTTGAATCAGACATGGCGACAGGCCCTCCAGAATAACTTTAGCTTCTAGCACGCGCCTCAAATGACACACTAATAACAAAATATAACAGTAAATATATAATAATGATATTAACAAATACAAACACAATAATATAATAATATTTAAAAAATAAAAGAAACATAATGTAACATAATAAAATAATATAATATAATAATAAAATATTAATACAATCGTACAACCATGAGAGCGTGCCAAAGCTCTTTCTGAAGGAATGTTCCCGGAACAAAATGTACAACCATAGCTCTTTGTGAAGGAATGTTCCCGGAACAAATCGTACAACCTTGTGAAGGAATGTTCCCGGAACAAATCGTACAACCATGCGAGCGTGCCATAGCTCTTTCTGAAGGAATGTTCCCGGAACAAATCGTACAACCATAGCTCTTTGTGAAGGAATGTTCCCGGAACAAATCGTACAACCATAGCTCTTTGTGAAGGAATGTTCCCGGAACAAATCGTACAACCATGAGAGCGTGTCAAAGCTCTTTCTGAAGTAATAATATAATAACATAATAATATAATAATATAATATAATAATATAAAAAAGCAAAAAACAAAACATAATGTAACATAATAAAATAATATAATAATAAAATAATAAAATAATAAAATAATAATATAATAGTAAAATAATAATAAAAATAATATAACAATATAAGAATAATAATAATAATATAATAATAATAATATAATAATAATACAATAATATAATAATACAATAATAATATAATAATACAATAATAATATAATAATATAATAATAAAATAATAATATAATAATAAAATAATAAAAAAAAAATATAACAATATAATAATAATAATATAATATAATAATAATATAATATTAATATAATAATAATAAAATAATATAATAATATAATAATATAATAATAATACAATAATATAATAATAATATAATAATATAATAATAATATAATATAATAATAATATAATAATATAATAATAATATAATAATAAAAAATAATATAAAATATTATATAATAGTATTTAATAATATAATAAAATAGTAATACTATAATAGTATAATAAGCCTATAATAATACATTAAATATATAATAATATGATACTAATAATATAATAATCTCGTAATGATATAATATTATAATTTAATAACATAATAATAATAAAAAGACAATTTAATATTTTTATAATAATACAAAATGTAATAATAATAATAAATAATAAAATGATAATCATATAGTAATATAATAACTTAATAATAAGATTTGATAGTATAATAATAGCAATATACTCACAAAATAATAATATAATAATATAATAATAATATAATAATATAATAATAACATAATAATATAATAATATAATAATAATAATATAATAATAAAATAATAATATAATAATATAATAATAACATAATAAAATATTTTAAAAAAAAATAATAAAATAATAAAATAATAATATAATAATATAATAATAAAATAATAAAATAATATAATAATAATATAATAATATAATATATAATCATAATATAATAATATAATAATAAAATAATAAAATAATAAAATAATAAAAAAAAAAATAAAAAAAAAAAATAAAATAATAAAATAATAAAACAAATAAAAAAAAATAACATAATATAATAATAAAATAATATAATAATAATATAATAATATAATAATATAATAATATAATAATATAATAATAATATAATAATATAATAATATAATAATAATATAATAATATAATAATATAATAACAATATAATAATATAATAATAAAATAATAAAATAATAATATATAATAATATAATAATAATATAATAATAATATAATAATAATAATAATATTATAGCATCATAATAAACATACAATAATATAACAATGTAATAAGATGATACTAATAATATACTAATTTAATGTGATAATATAATCAAACAAACATAACAATATAATAATATACCGGATTGGAAAAGAATCGTATACGAATAATATGTTTGTGATGCGCACATTTCAAATATTGACGTTGTATACGTGTCACACATTTCAGATATTTCAGATATTTCAGATATTTCAGATATTTCAGACATCTCAGATATTTCAGATATTTCAGATATTTCAGATATTTCAGACATTTCAGATATTTCAGATATTTCAGATATTTCAGACATTTCAGATATTTCAGATATTTCAGATATTTCAGATATTTCAGATATTTCAGATTTTTCAGATATTTCAGATATTTCAGATATTTCAGATATTTCAGATATTTCAGATATTTCAGATATTTCAGACATTTCAGATATTTCAGACATTTCAGATATTTCAGATATTTCGGATATTTTGGATATTTCAAACATTTCATTGAAATGTTCAACATAATTGAAATATCAGAAAAATCTCTGAAATCTCTGAAATCTCTGAAATATCTGAAATATCTGAAATATCTGAAATGTCTGAAATATCTGAAAAAATATCTGAAACATCTGAAATATCTGAAACATCTGAAATATCTGTTTTGTCTGAAATATCTGAAATATCTGAAATATCTGAAATATCTGAAATATCTGAAATATCTGAAATATCTGAGATGTCTGAAATATCTGAAATATCTGAAATATCTGAGATGTCTGAAATATCTGAAATATCTGAAATATCTGAAATATCTGAAATATCTGAAATATCTGAAATATCTGAAATATCTGAAATATCTGAAATATCTGAAATATCTGAAATATCTGAAATATCTGAAATATCTGAAATATCTGAAATGTTTGAAACGAAGGAAAGCTTCCAAGCAGTAAAATGTAGATCATAGAAGGGCCTGTTGCCATATATATATATATACACTAAACAAGAAAACAACAACGCACACACACACACACACACTGGGATCATAACCACTTACCCGACTTAGACCAGGCGCCTAAGGTACACGGCGACCGAGCTCCTGAGGCTGCATGGCCACAAAGATCAAGGCCCCCACCGGCACCCAGCTGACCGCTGCCACCAGCCCTGTGGCAGCGGCCACAAGCACCTGCCTGCCGGCGGTTTGAGGCGTCGTCCCCCCCTTCGGTCCACTCCTCCCGATCTGGACACTTAGGGTCTATGTTGCCAGGCTTCCTGTGGACTTGTTATTTTCTGAATTTCGGTCTGATTTGGGCCTGCCACATCGACAAGTCCTCACAGCACGCCCTCCCGTTCTGAGAGTCCTTAATGTTTCTCCTTACTGCCCCCAAACCGAAGCCCCTGGGACTCTGGGTGGAATCGGGTTATTTATAGCCCCCCAAGATGGGTGTGTCCTTCTTGGGGTACTCCTTTTGTGTGTGTGTGTTTTGAAAAGGAAGAAAAATGCAAAACCACCATTTTGGGGGGGGTCCCCACAACAACAAAAAAAACTCGTATAGTGGCTGTATATTTCGCATGAAAGGCCTGGAGGTACGGGTGTGGACCCATCAGGAGGGTTGGTAGTATCGGTCCAGTCAAAACTTGAACGCGTATATGGCAAATGTCGAATCATGCTGATTTTGGTTACCTGAAACTGAGCAAGCCCTGCACCTGGTTTGCGTACCCTTTGACAAAAAGCGACAGCTCAAAAGAAAGCGAGGGAATCAAACTTGAGCCAAGTCACCTACGGTGGATTCCATAAACATTGCAATTGGACCAACCACATCCAAACGCAGATCCCTGGAAGGGCAAGAAAGCCCTCCAACCACACCAACCAATCACATTCCCTTGTTCCCCTACTTGCAAGTATTCGGGAATGGACCTTTGGTGGACAGCTGGATGTATACAACCACCATCAACCACCATGTTCGAGGGTGCTCCAGCCAAGAAAGTAGTAAACAACGTTTGGGTTTGAGGGTTGGATGCCTGTCATGCAACGCATTTGACCGGCTCTTTGGAAGTTGCTCAAAATGGACTTCGGACCCACTTCTTTGTTGGTATCTAAATGGAGGCCCCAACCAGCACAGTATAGGATGTGGACCGACTTCTTTGACAAAAAAATACTGTGGATGGACGGAATCCTGCCTGCGCCACTTTGAACCCATGGGAAGCCATGGTTGCTGGGTTTGTGAACGCTGGCGCGAAATGGATTTCGCGCCATCCACAGTTGGAACCCTTACGACTTACGCTAGTTGAAAATCCCTCGCAAGGGCGTTTAGACAACCCTCCCCAACTCCAAGAGGGCTGGTCTTCATTTGGCCTTGGCACCCCCCGAAAAAAACGGATGTTGGTGTTCCTGGTGGTGTCACTAGCACACCCCACGTCCCCACGTCCCCCCGTCCCCGTCCTCCCCCCGTCCCTCCCCAGGCCCCGCGGCCCCGCGGCCTGGCCGCGGGCGAGCGCCGCAGGCGCCCCATGAGCCCGGCCACGCTCTGGCCGCGGGCCAGCTGCTGGAGGCCTTCCAAAGGCACCTTGGTCGATTGGCCATGGGGCAGAACCTATGGCTCCATGGGGTGGATGAACATCCATTTGCCACCTATTTTGGCACCTGCGTCGCTTGGTGGCGCGCACAGTCGCCGCTTTGGGGCCACTCAGTCGTCGGATGTTTGGGGTCACTCAACCGCTTTGGGGCCACTCGCCGTTTTTGGGGTCACCCAGGCTTTGGCCCCCTTTAAAGGAAACCATAGCATGGATGATTTTCTTGGGGGTCATTGTTGAGGAACCATTCTCGGGTGTACCCACTTGCTGGTGCGATGGGAATGAGTTGGAATGAACCGGAAGGGGATTCCCGAATAAAGGAAACCACCAGTTGGACGGTTTATGAGCCTCATTCCCTCAGTCCCTGCTGAGCACCAGCCAGACTAGCTGGCAACCGGTCAACCGTCTGGTTTCCCGACCCTGTCGTTGTGGGCTTTCTGCAAACAGTTATTCTCCTTTTCTTTGCCAAACCCTGGTTTCCCAACCCTAGGTTTTTTTGGGAGGGGGCGATTGTTTTGTTGGTTGTCTTAAAGAGAAACCGAAAAGCAAGCCGCCAGCGTTGGTCTCCAAATCCCCGATTTTGACACATGCCCATTTGCCCACCTTCTGCCACAGTCGGTAGCAAAGGTTTGGCCATGGTCAATGGCCTAGATGGCTGGTAGTTGATGGTATTTGATGCCATATCCAGATGTTTGGTGGTGCTCATCTGCACCTTGCACCAGGTCCTTGAGAGTTGAAACTTGCCCTTGGATGACGGGGAAGGGAGTTCTGGCTTGGCCCAGGTTGACTTGAAATGGACTTTTTTGGGGGTTAAAGCCTAGGCCCCCAAGACGGATTCTTAGAACCAAAGAGCTTCTTGGAAGGGTTAGAAGGGTTAGAAGAACCTTTCAGCGTTTTGAACGACCGGAGAAAACACCCGTCCTACTAGGGGTCCAGTGATGAATACCGAAACAAAACACACACCCCTATTCAAACAGGGGTGTATTCATCTGGCTGTCAAAAATATGTACCCAAAATGGAACCCTGGTAAATGGAAACTTGGACTACAACCTGCGGTCCAATTCCCGGTGATTTAATTTCGACCCGCCATCCGGGGTCAACCTTGCCCTAGCGCTTCCCCTTCCAAAGCTCGTCATCAAGCCCCGCCTCCAAGTCAATTGCGCGCCGCACAGAAGGATTTGGAGGCCGACGTCTTGGTCGAAGGTGCGAGCTCCAGCAAGGCCTCGAAGCCTTAGGGTCAAAAGCAAAACCTGGAGGTCGGTATGTCTTTACCCCAAAAAGGGAATGGTGTCCTTTTTAAAAACGCTCCAAAAGGAGTACCAAGAAAAAAGACACATCATGTAAGAATCAAAGGGGCGGATATACTCACATTTTTTGTGGCTGGGACTGTCCCTTACTGCAGTAACCTTCACTTGCTGACTGGCTAAGACCCCGCGCATGGCTCAGGGTGCCAGCGAGCACCATAGGAGCCATCGCTCCAGGAGAGCGAAAGTATGCCAAAAAGCCGCTCGGAATGCTGGTCACATGACTCCCCTTTTGCTTCTCCAGTGCGATTGTAAGCCAAAAGATGGCTGCTGGTTGGCCTGTTGGTCTGGTTGGCTGGCTGGCTGGTTGGTTGGTTGGTTGATTGGTTTGGCTGGTTGGGTTGGGAGGAAAAATACTTGCAAGCTCTGCCTTAACCCCCTCATCAAGCTGGCCGATGGGCCGCTTTGAGACACCATGTGGATCAATCGCATCGCTTGCCGCTTCAACTGAACCCCTCGTCCAGGTGAACACCCAGGTCTATCTAGGCTACTAACACAACCCATGAAACCAGGTATGTGGAGGAACCAAAATATATGGCCAATAGGAATCGAAAATCAGTGACGGGGCGCTGGCTCCTTTTTCAGGCATCGCTTTTTCGTGACACAACCGAAGAGCCGCTTCTGCCAACAGAAACGGAAGTCCAGGAGTCTTTGTCCTTGCCGTATGCTCATCTACTGCTTGTAGCTGAGAGGCCTTGGCAAACAAAGCCAACCCATCAGCCAGAACAGAAATGCAAAATCCAGCGAGC
This sequence comes from Effrenium voratum, assembly GCA_963377175.1. Classification (NCBI taxonomy): domain Eukaryota; class Dinophyceae; order Suessiales; family Symbiodiniaceae; genus Effrenium; species Effrenium voratum. Next base: position 183,763 of record CAUJNA010003736.1, on the reverse strand, counting down.
CGAAGGCGCGCAAAGAACACTAACATCTCATGGGCCGAGAGGCATCTTGGCTGCTGGTTGCAGGTGCCTGGAAGCAAACAAACAGACAATGTGCTAAGTCGAGTCAGTCAGTCAGTCAGTCAGTCAGTCAGTCAGTCAGTCAGTCACTGCACCGTCGCCTCAGCGTCGGCATCCAGCTCGGATCCTTCCTCGCAGCCTTGCTTCTGGCCTGGCTGGGAGGAGGAACCTCAGCATCTTCGCGGGAAGAAGTTCTTGATGCTTGGCTTCCTCTTGGTATGTCCTCACGTGGTATACAGTAATACTCGTGAGTCAAGATCGCTGGGTGGCTGGCTTCAATGGATGCCACACCGATGCCACAACCCACGCCCCAAAACAGGGGTTCCCTATAATATGTCTATCATTTAAACACATCACCCCCAAGGGAAACTCAACTTTAACGGGCCATGGGCATGAATTCTAATTAGGCACCCTTTGGTGCACATCAGATCGGTGGTTGGATCTGGAAGGGAGTTCCAACCGTTCTAATTTCATAGCCATATCCCAAAAAAGGACACCTGGTGCGTAATATTCGTTTAAGTAAAAAAAAGAAAAAGAGAAAAGAAAAAAAAGAAAAAAGAAAAAAGGAAAAAAAGCTATCATATCCGTAAAAGCTAAGCCTGGGGCACAAAACCATTTATGTCCACCAACCATTTGAAAGATGTCCAACCCTTCAAATTCATAGCCATATCTAAGAAGGCGATGCTTAGAACCCACCAAAAAGCACACAACTCATGGACTTCCGGTCCTCAGCGTCACGGCCTTCTCTCGATGCCTCTGCCTCTTGGGGCTCCTCTCGGTCCGAGGTGTTGGCTCGGAGAATTCGGCGGGGGGGGTGTCGATTTGGGGTTGGTTACCCGAAGGAAACGTGCTTTGCTCTTTGGGGGGTTCCCCCTGTTTTGGCGGGTTTAACGGAAAGCTACTAGGAGTATCACACTTTGGGGGGGTTCCCTTTAAAAAAAAGGCTTGGAGGCCTCCCTTGATCTATTCCTGGGGCTGACCGATCTGTTTGTGACAAACAGGCCCTGTTGAATCCTCCGCACTCAGAGCCACAGGTTCATCACGGTCACCATTGCTTCGGTCCTCGGACACAATGCCAGGTCCCTTGCTTGAAAATGGTGTCTTTTTCCAGGGTGTTCAGCTTGGTTTACACGGAAACCCACAACATACCATCATTTGGGGCTCAATCACCCAGCGCTCAAGTTGAAAGTCCGTCCTCAGCCACCTCTTCGGCTAATGTGGGATCAGCTGGGTGAGTCAAAGTCGGCGGGTCTTGAACCGCCTCTTCGCCAGATGCTTCCTCCTGCGCCCTCGCTTCGTGATGGTCACCTTAGCCATTCGTGGATGCCTTGCTAATCAACAATAAATGAGTCACAATCAAACCCAATATTAAGATAGTCCACCCAAAACCATGTAAAGAATTGAAGAGGCGGCTTCACCCATTTATGGTTGGGACTTTCCCTTAATAACCCCAGTCTAACCGAGTTTTGATTGTGGCTCAAACGTCTGAGGGTGCAGCTGGGAACCTTCGCCTCGCTCTCTGCTTCCGGCTTCCCAGCTGCAGCTTCCGGCTCAGCTTTCTCCGCCCTGACCAAATGAGAGATCTCAGCAGGGTCGAGGGGACAAATCAGCCTGAAAGCCCCATCCATGCTCATGTTTGACCGAAGAAGGGCATGCTCCAAACAACACATGTCTGTTCACAAACTCGCCAAATCACCCGGCAAAAACAGGAGCTACAAATGGTGAGTAATGGTGAAATGGACCACAGACTGGAAATGTTAAGCAAACCTCGTCTCCAATGCTTAGGTTTACTCATTCCTAAGCCTCACTTGGGTGTGATTTGGTGGACATCATTGTGATTCATGTCCACCAACCTCTTGGTGGCTCCCTATTGTAGAGTCATTCTAGCAAACACTTCCCCATTCTTTCCAGGGATCCTTCTTTCCGGAAAACCATCAGACCCCGGGGAAACAGCGATCGGTTTTTGGAAAGAACGATGGTTGAGAAGAATGGACAAGGAATCCACCCCTAGAGTCGTCGCCCTGCGGGGCTCATGGCGACTTAGGCTTTGCCAGGCGCCCCACACGCCTCGAACTCGCGACCTTCTCCTTCTGCGCCTTTGCGCGAGCGCAGGGGAAATGGAGGGCTCGACGTGCGGAGTCCAGAGCCCGATGTGCGCGTGAAGGAGGCCCAAAAGGAGCCAGTGGAAAAAAGAGAAAAAAGGACGGCCGGTTCTTTGTCTCCAAAAAAAAATAAAAACGAAAAAATGGGGTGTTGATCAATACTCCTGACCCTCAAAATAAACAAAAACAAAAAAAGCAGCAGCTTCCCCACATGGGGGGGGTGATCACGTTTCCCGACCCTCAAGAAAAAAAAATCGCTATATGGTGATCAATCTTCCTGACCCCCAAATATGGATCCCTGATCCCATGTAAAGGAGCTGTGGATCGGTCAAGATTGGACCAGGGGACCGTAATTTTTAGTCCATGTGTCAATGTACAACGAAGGAGAAAAACATCGCAAGCCCGCCGCGGAAAATGGCGAGATCTATTCAAAATCCTATCTTGGGGGATGGATGGTCACGATCTCCCAAACAAACCAGGGAGACTTGATGGGCTAAACCACAGGCGTCTGCGGGTTTTGAATGGACCTCCATCCGCAATCCTCGCGATCCGGCCTTGGGCGACTGACACCTCGCCTCCGGCAGGTGTCATGAGAACCCAAGTTGGTTCCAACAGCTTGAGGCGAGGGGCCCAGCAAATGTCAAGTCGCGCAGCTTTTTGAAACCAATCGCGGGCAAGTCAACTTCGCACGGGAAAAGTAGCGAAGCCAAGAAGTGCCAGGGGTTCTAAATCGAGGAACGAATTACTCTCCCACCAACATGGAAGTGCAGAGACCCCCTGCTAGATCGCATTTTTGGAAAGGGTTCCTGCACCAAGCCATGCTTGCTGGAGGGTATTGAAAGCCATCTCCACAGATCTGTGGGACCTCGCATTGTCTTGGTGAGAAGCCTCGCTCAGTCGCTGAGCCAGGTCACGGACCACTGCAGCCAATACCTGCAAGCTAAGGCATCGGATCTGACTTGGTCGATCCAACTTTGTCGACCCGAGCGAAAACTCCAATTGCGGCCATCGTGGGTTGAAGAGTCCCGGTCTGACTGGGGAGGTTTTTGTTTTTGCTTCAGGTCTTGGACCTGGCAGCTGGGCGTAGCAATTGTGGAGTGTCCCAGTTTTGGGCCGAAAGTCGAAAGTGCCTTGTGCTTTTCCCCCGAGCCGTTTCACAAGAGGCTCCTTGAGACGCCAGGTCGAGTCCTGTGCGAAAATGCCGAGCTTCCGGCTCGGCCATGCCCATGGGCAGAGTGACCGGCAGCAGCACCAAAGGCGGGGACCCCTGGCGTTGTGAGTTGCGTGTTTCTCAAGCCCTTTAGGTGAGCTGCGGCCCAAAACGTGTTGACGTTTGGGTTCTAAGATGGTAAAGGGCAATGGAGATGGAGGCCTGACAAAAGCCCTTCCTAAACCAGTAGAGCCGCCTACTCATGGGACGTTTTTTGGGCGCTCAGGCAGTTGGCTGGGACCCCTCTTCTGAGAAACCCCTGGGCGTTCCAAAAGGAGTCCCCTTTTGGGCGTGGCTGTCAAAATAGCATAACCCCAAGAATGGCGCAAGCCCTGGTAAATGGAGTCAAGGACTGAAACCTGCGGTCCAATTCCTGGTGGCTTCAAATTTCGACCCATACACATTTTGAGAAACTTCGCCGGCGGCTCCCCGCAGAAGAGTTGGAAGTAGATCCCCGTGGCCGCGAGACCTAAGCGGAAACGGCTCAAACGGATACCGGGCGCAGCCTAGGCAACTCGTTCTTGTTGGATGAAGTAAAGGAACAACCAATTGACAACCAGTATTTGTTTGGGGGGGGTCCTCTAAAAAAAGATATGCCCATTTAGGGCAATCAGCAAAAGGGGTGCACCGTTGATTTCCAGTAGCCCAAGGACGGGTTAGATAAATTGGGGTCCTTCAGAATTGGTGACATCCTGGCCGTGTCCAAATCCTTCGGGCAATACCATGTGTTTCCTGGAAGGGGTCTGTAAACCTTCCCGCCTGTCCCTCAAATTGCAAAACTGCTCCTACCATTCTTTCCGGGGCTCCTTCTGTTGGGAAAATGACTGAGTAGTCACTGAGAAATTGGGTGGCTTCGCAAACCAACGACGGGCAGAAAGAATGGGAGATCAAACCTTTGCCCCCGGTTTGAATTAATCTTCCCTCAGTAAGTGTCAATGCCTAGTCTTGGACTAGAATGACGAGGGGTTGAGGTCCCCGACTAATTTGGCGTGCTCTTCCCAGACGGGAAAATGGCTTTGGGTCAAAACCAATGGTACCATTTTGGGGTAGGTGCACCACCCATTTTAGAACCTATTTTAGTGGGGATTGGGATGTTCACTGGGGGTACGATTTGGATTTTGACCCTTGGAACCGCAAGCCACTTTGCACCCTTCTGGCCCAAAGCCACTCCGATCCAGGAAAAAGAGCAGTGCAAAACCCAGGTCGAATTAGGTACGGCTCGTCAAACTAGGAGCGAACCTTCTCCCCCCCCCCTCCCACAAACAAAAAAAGGCGCCATCCACCTCAGCCCCCACCCCCCAAGCGGATGATGTTCTTTATTGATTTGTTTTTTCTTTTTTCTTAGAAGAAGAAAAAAGAGAAACAAATCTTTTAACCAAGGGGGGGTGCCTTCGCCCCCAACAAAGAAGGGCCACAGGGCTCGGATCGACTCTGGGCGCCCAGGCTCCAACCCAGCACCTCATCCACCATGGAATCCTGGCCGGAAGCAAAACAACAGAACACGCGGATCCTCTTCTCCAAACGGGTGATGATTTTACTAGGGTGGACATCAGAATTCGGCGGACTTTCATGTCCACCGACCACTTGTGAGGTGGTTGCGGGGCCCCAAAGCTGGCAACAGCTTCCCTTGGCTTCTCAAGGACCATGTGGTGTTGATTTCGCTAAATCGTGGAAGGGGGCTCCTATTTTGAGAAAACCCCATCTTAACATTAATTGCCCTCCATGAGCAACTGACCAATTTACTGGTGGTTTATTTCTGTCAGGAAATCAAGGATTTTACCCGGGGGCTCACTTGGGATTCGGGAACCAACCAACCCACATTCCAGGATCACAAGAGTCTTCGATGTTGCGCACCCTCTGTCATACCGGGTACAAGCAATAGCATCATCACGCCAACGACTGGAGGTTGTCCAACACAGGGAACCATTGGCGTTGTTGTTGCTGCCTTCCGACCAAAAGTCCAACATCTGAGCCTCAGATGAGCCAAGTGGTTTGCTTTGCCCTGGTTCCCCACCAATGCCCATGGGTTGATTCGATGCGGTTCCTCGCCATTTCGCCCATTCCCAGACCGGAGCGCCCCGGGGCTTTTTCGATCGCTCGCCGCTGGCGCCTCGAGGCTCAGGGCGCCGGGCACCAGGCCCTTGGCTTTCAGAAGCGGCCTCGGTCCGAGCCGCTGACTCGGATCCCAAAAGATCCAAGCTCCACAGCAGCCTTCACAAGGCCAAAAAGATGACGTGGGGTGTAGGACATTCGCGGAAGGTTGTTCGCGCCCCCCCCCTCCCCATTCCGTTTTGGGGGGGGGGAATCTCCTCTTGGTGAACCCTGTTCGGGCTCCAGGAGTACCGCTACTCCTGGCTCGTTCACAGAGTGAGGCCAAAGCAGCAGATATGCGCAAGCACTCCTGCAAGAGTACAGCCACAGTTTCCAGGCCTCAAACTCTGGTCCAGTGCTTGGTGGTAGGAATAGCAGATGGTCATGAGCCAAAATATGGGCTGCCCCAAACATTTGGTGGTGTTCCTTTTAGCTTCCCTTTAAAAACCACAGCCTCCTTTGGCCAAAAAAAAAAGACATCCATTTTGGGGGTCCCCGTATTCTGGCACGTGCGCATACTCAAACCTCATAAAGCATGTCCTGCCAGCCAGCATTCCACCAGCTACGCCACATTGAACTGAGGAGATGATCTGCGGCAGGGGAGATGATCAGAAGTGCGCAGTCTGTGTTCGCGCATGCTCCTTGGGTGCTTTTTCAGGGCACGTTTAGGGGAAAACCGAAAGGATAACCACCACTTGTTTCGGTCCCCATATTTTGACACATACCCACTTGCCGGGCCATGCAAAAGCCGACAAATCACTGGATACTTGACCCCTCATCCATCTTCTGTCTCGCGTCCGAGGCCTTCTGCAATTTCCAGGCGATGCCAGTCGCAACCACCTGCAGAGATGGCTGTGGCTCAAAAAACCGGTACTGTACCAAAGTGGAACCCTGGCAAGTGGAAACATGGACCAAAACCAGCGGTTTGCCCCTCCTGTTTAATTCTGAGCCCCAGTCAGATCAATTCACTCCCCCGCGAGCTCCTTTTCGCATTTCTGCGCTGGCAGGATGCCCGAGCCCAGATTCAAAGGGGTCTGTCGTCCCAAACCAACGCATGTTTGTGCACGCTAAAGCGGGTTTCCTTTAGGGCGCCTTTAGTGCCCGCGAGGGGACTGTTAGGGTTCCTATGTCTCTATGCAACATCACTCAGCTTCCTTTCAAGTGGTGGCTTGGATGGATGGGGGTGGTTGCCCATGTATCATCTACAAGAACCCGGGGTTCAAATCCAAATCCAAACCACCAATCGCGGGGAGGCTGAATTACCCCTGTAGGAAATCTCTCGAAATCTTCCACATGTTGGAGCGCTGATAAAGAGTAGATTCGCACCCTGTCCCACCTGAACCTTCGAAACCAACCGGGACGGGCTCCCCACAGTTCCCCCGAAAAAAAGAAGAAAAAGATCGCCCCTAGGGAAACCCACAAAAGGCTTCATTTCGGGCCCCCCCAAAAAAATTGAGGGTTTAGGATTGGCCAATCCTCTTGGCAAGGGTACACGTGGATTCAACGGCCATCCGGGGCCTTGCAGCTCAGATTGATGGCAGGCTCCACCCACTGCCTGTACCTCGATGATTCGCTCGATCCGGGAGACTGGGAATTTCCGCTTCTGGGCACCAAAATGGCCCTCCCTCCCTCGCAAAGATCCGAGCTGAGCCCAGCACTCCGGAGGGATCACCGCCAAGGCGCTGGGCCTCAATCTGCAGATTCGCCCCCGCCTTTGTGTAGGCTCCGAGGTCCTTTTGTGGGGGGAGCTAGTGGTTGCCGTTTCTTTTCAGGGGCTGGTTACATGTGCTTTTTTTGGGGAGGAGCTATAGCGCAAAATGGCTGCCCCGTGCTTTTGTGGGCTGGCTCCACTTTTGGTTCGTGTGGGGGTGGTAGCTTCTTCCTTTTTTGAGCCCCAGGTTGCCGGGGAGCTGGTACATTTTGGCCGTGTTTAGTGCTGGGGGGTTCCAAGGCGAACTCAAAAGAGAACCACCCAACCAGTTTTTCGGAGCTCTCCATCCGCTTCCTGGCTCAGCCGCGGGCGCAAAGACTTTCGCCGCCAACGGCCGCAAATTGTCACCTCAGCCGGCCGTGGTACAAAACCAAAAGGGTGCTTCAGGTGTGAATGTTAATCGGTCCCGACCCCTCGGGGATTTGGTGGACATCATTTTTGTGGACATTCATGACCACCAACCACTTTAAGGTGATTCCCTATGAAATCTCGTGGCCGCTAAGGCACTCCTCCCAAATCCAACCTTCAACTCTCCGAATCGGCTTTCACTGCAGCCCACCCGACCCCGTTTCTCATGAAATTCGAATGAGCGCGCGGCCGAGAGAATGCGCAAGGGCCACCGTCCTGGGGGCTTTTGGAGTAACCCCCTTGTGGCCTCTGTTTTTTTTTGGTGTGTCGGTTTGTAAGGTTGGAAGCCTGAAAAATGGCGGTTCATGGTTGGCCTGTTGGTTTCCCTTAAACCATACCCCGGTCAGCTTCCGCAATCCGAAGTGGAAACCCACTCAATCAGGGAAACCGATACTATCTGGCATCAGGAGAAAGGATGAGTTTTGAACAACCTGGTCATCGCATCTGAAAACTCTACAATAATTCCAAACTCTGAAAGGCATCCCACCCCACTGAAAGGACATCAGGCGTTTTCGCTCGCCTCCCGCCCCCCCAATAAAATACTTGTATATGGCATCCTCTGGGAACTGCCACACTTGAAAAACACTCTCCGTTTGGTTTCACCAGGATATGTTTGTTGAAACAGTGTTTGCACACGGATCCCTTGGCCTCGCAAACTTGTACTTCAACGCCATCACGATGCCCTGCAATGCACGGAAAACCACTGAGTGACGAAAGCTGGGTTGGTCCCCCAATTCTACACTGAAAATGCCTTGGTTTCCCCTTTGGCTTTCCCTTTTGCGCCACTCCCCAAGAAGGAATCCATGGCCCCCAAACTGGAAATGCCTCGGTTTCCCCTTTGGCTTTCCCAAAAACAGAATCCTCAAAAACACCTGGACCCAAACCGCCCCATGTCAACGTGGGTATGTGTCAAAACTGGGGGGGGGCCAAAACATTGTGGTTTTCCAATTGGCTTCCCTTTCAGCCAGGCCCGAAAATAGTACCCCCAAAGACACACAATACACACAGATACATGCGTCTTGATCCTACCTCCCGCGCTTTTGCCATGCTAACTGCCGCCAGACTGGCCATGCATCCAGCCCAAACTCCTCCCACGGCCACGGAGATGTGCTCAGGATCCACCTCGGCGCGCCATTTTTCTGCGCGTCGTGGCCGCTCTAAAAGCCCCAAAAACCCGTTGACTCGGAAACCCACACCTGGGTCGCTGAATTCAAGGACCCGCCAGGCGTTTCTTGTCTTTTCTTTGACGGTGAATGCGTTTTGTCCAGGAATGCTGCTTAAAGGAAACCAAACGCAAATCCATTGTGGAAAGCCCTGAATTGCAGACAAACCCATGTGCGTCCCCTTCTTTAGAGAAGCCTTAGTCCTCTTCAACGTTCGCTCTTGAGTCAGCCCCTCCCTTGACATGATTGCCACCCCTTGACATTGTCTGTCCAAACGCACGGCAATTCACGTGACACGTGGGCCCCTGTCGACCCCGAAACCCGTTTTTTTTCCCAGCCCCAAACCAACTTCTTGAGCTCCACTCTGGTGCCTTCCCACTGAGGCACGGGCAGTGCGCAGCACCAGCTTCACTTTCTCCGGCGCTGTGGTGCGGTGCCCCAACTCCTGCGAGTTGCCCGGTGGGGAAGAAGCCCCTCCCCGCCAATTTGGAGCTCCAAGCCCTCAACGAGCCATGGAACGAGGCAAAACCGAGAAACTTGCCATGAGAACCAACAAACGGCGTGCAGGGCGCTGAGAGGTCCCTTCAAAATGGACGATCGACTACAGCAAAAATGTGAACTGAACCTCATGTGAAGCCCACTTTGGGGGAGATACACGCATAGGACTTTGGATATACCCTGGTGCTGCTGTCACACAAACCAACAAAAGGGAACGGACTTGTTTCTATTATGTAGAAATGTAGATACATCCACAAAGACGGTTTACTTGCTGGTGTTCTCCCAGAAGGAAAAAAAACAAAAACAAACGGTTCTGCCTCTATTCCAAGCTCCGAAACTCAGGCCTTCTCTTGTTGACAGTTCGCATCGAGCACCGCTGCCGCATCTGCCTCAAGCCATGGCGGGGGGGGTGCCTCCGTTCAGTGGAAAACGCCAAGGCTTTTACTGCTCTTTCCCTGTGTTCAGGCGAAACTTGAAGAAAGCCAATGGAGTCAGATCCAGGAGAACTCAGAAACCAACCCCTCAATGCTGACTCGCCCGCTGACTCGCGCCGCATGCGAGACGAGCCTTGAGGTCCCGGAGGCTTAAGAGCCTCACGTTATGCTGCATGGGCATGGCCGTGAGCGTGGGCGTGGGCGTGGTGGTGGTGGAGTGGGCGACATCGGACCATGGGCAGGGAAGTAGTTGGATTTCTTGGGCCAGCGTCCGCCATGAGATCTGTGCCATTGTCTTTGCGCGGCTTGCCCTCCCCCGTTGTTTGCCGTTGACTCCCATATCCCGAATCTCAAACGGGCCGCATAGGGCAGCTCAAAACGGGCGGTTGCCTTTTGGCAAAGCAGGATATGGGTGTGATTTTAAAATTGAACCTTTGAGAAACATCATGTGCATGTCCACCAACCGCTTTTGAGAGGCTTCCCTAATAAAATGATCATGGCCAACCATAGACAAAAGCAGAATATGGCTATGTGTCAAAAATATACGATTTAGACCTCCAAAACGCATCCCAGTCTTCTTCTTCGTACCCCCAACCCCCCAAAAAAAGAGAAGAAAAACAACGCCCCGCACCCGAGCACGGAGCACACCTCACAGCTCGGCCGACCTCCAGCTCCCGGTCCGAGCGGCACTTGATCCCCGCCGGTGGCCCTGAAGGCCTCCGAGGCGGCGAAGAAGGCGCTGTAGGTGCCGCCGAAGAAGCACTGCCCGCAACCTGTGGCTCAAAACTCAGCGATCGGGGCAAACCGCAGGTTTTGAAGTCCAGGTTTCCACTTACCGATCGGGCAACCCATGTTGGAATTCCGGTTTTTTGACCGGAGAACCCGCTGCGAGCGAAAGCCTTTCGCTCCGCCGGGAAACCTGAGAAGGGGGGTGGGGGGTCCAAAACCATTTGGTTCAAAAAAAGAGTTCATGTAGGCGCCCAAAACCACTGGTTGGTTTAAAAAGGCCAGAATCTGGGTGCCCAAAACCAAATGGAAAAACAGGGTTCATGTAGATGTGTCTCATGTAGACCCAAAAACAAAGCTGGCAAGTTTCTTGTGTCCCATGTTTGGGTTCCATGGTTGGGTTCCGCCATTTGGCCCATCAATTTCGAGGCGTGCGTCAATGTTGTGAAACAGAAGGAAAACCCACCCATGTTAGCGGTTCGACACCGGGGAACGTGTTTCTCTTGCGCTACAAAAACCAGTGGGATGTGAAGGTTGGTGTGGTGTGGGGTACAAAGTCCAGTAAAGGTGTGAACCAAGAACATTGGGGGCTAGGTTGTGAGTGGGTCTAGAATAAAGGCCCAACATGGGCTGTTGCCTCCTGGCTTCCCACTATTGAAGCCCAAACAGCATACCTTCAAAAAAGACAGACCCAACACCATTTGAGTATGGAGGGTTTGCCACAAAGTCCATTAAAGGTGCGCAAACCATTGGGGGTATATTGTGGTTGTTGTTACAAACACCATGAAACGTATGCTGTTGATACGAGAACCATTAGGTTGCGCTTCTTTGCTACAAAACAACTGGGTTACATGGCGTGGTTTATAATACCTTGGGTGTCTTTGAAGGAAAAAAGACAAAACTGCAAAACATAAACTGCATTGAAAGAAAATATCGTTTTCCATGCAACACAAATGCAAATGGGCCAGAAGGGTCCAATACATCTTGAACAATGAGAAGATGCGCCGCAACAAATAGCGACCCATGCAAAAGTTCAAACAACTGGACACTGCTGCATGCAACTTTGCACTTTTGATGGGACTGAATACCTCTGTTAAGCACTCAAGCTCTTGAGCACTGTAACGATGCGAGTACCATCGCATCAAGCGATTACCTCTGTAACATTGTAGCACTCTGCATTCACACGAGGATCTTCCTGTACTAAGACAAAGGAATGCAAAATGTGTGCTCAACATGTCTGGACCTTGCCAAACAAATTGCATTGAACTGCATTGCAACCTTCTCAGTTGCCTGCCTGTACATGAATTGTGGGCCAACTTGCCCATCAAAAGTCCGCTCGGCTCAGCATGTGCTTGCCTTCGGCACTGTCACTCCTGCACAGTCGCTCGTCTCCTGATTCTTCTTGGCGACACAGTTCAAGCAGCTTTGCCCACACCAGGAGCCCCAAAAACAAGCCCACTTGCAGTTGTCTGCGCCGTACTTCGCCGAATCCACAAAGCAGCTTGCGCAGCTTTGGCTGATCCCGGCACTCGACTCAACACATGAGAGATAGTTGTTCGAGTTGAAGCCGAAGAAGACGTTGAAGTTGCTCTTGCCACAGACTGCGAGGGCCTTTGGGAATGTGCCGTCAGCATTCCCACTCCCCAACTTGGACATCTGGGCCGCATCTTCTGCACTGCAACCTTGCGCGCTCCTCACAAGGCTGCGCGTCACGTTGCCAGGCTGTCCACGCAGCCCTTCAGCAGCAAGGCAGGGAAGCAGCAAGGCTGCCACAGCAACACCAAAAGATGCGCCCGCCATGACAAGCTCAATTCCCCAGCAACCTAGACGAGTTGAAAGAGCGCTCAGAGCCAAATACAGCACCGTGCCACTTGCACCCACTTGTACGAATTGCACAGTACAACTTGAACATTCTTCTAGGTACCCTTCGCTCGAACTTCCGAGTGAAATTACCATGGTGCGTCACTGCCTCAAGCCTTTAGCCTCCTCTGCAGTTTCACACGAGCATCTTCCTGTCCTAGGATAAAGGAGTGCAAAATGTGTGCTCAACGTGTCTGGACCTTGCCAAACAAATTGCATTGAATTGCATTGCAACCTTCTCAGTTGCCTGCCTGTACATGAATTGTGGGCTAACTTGCCCATCAAAAGTCCGCTCGGCTCAGCATGTGCTTGCCTTCGGCACTGTCACTCCTGCACATTCGCTCGTCTCCTGATTCTTCTTGGCGACACAGTTCAAGCAGCTTTGCCCACACCAGGAGCCCCAAAAACAAGCCCACTTGCAGTTGTCTGCGCCGTACTTCGCCGAATCCACAAAGCAGCTTGCGCAACTTTGGCTGATCCCGGCACTCGACTCAACACATGAGACATAGTTGTTCGAGTTGAAGCCGAAGAAGACGTTGAAGTTGCTCTTGCCACAGACTGCGAGGGCCTTTGGGAATGTGCCGTCAGCATTCCCACTCCCCAACTTGGACATCTGGGCCGCATCTTCTGCACTGCAACCTTGCGCGCTCCTCACAAGGCTGCGCGTCACGTTGCCAGGCTGTCCACGCAGCCCTTCAGCAGCAAGGCAGGGAAGCAGCAAGGCTGCCACAGCAACACGAAAAGATGCGCCCGCCATGACAAGCTCAATTCCCCAGCAACCTAGACGAGTTGAAAGAGCTCTCAGAGCCAAATACAGCACCGTGCCACTTGCACCCACTTCTACGATTTCACAGTACAACTTGAACATTCTTCTAGGTACCCTTCGCTCGAACTTCCGAGTGAAATATTACCATGTTGCGTCACTGCCTCAAGCCTTTAGCCTCCTCTGCAGTTTCACACGAGCATCTTCCTGTACTAGGATAAAGGAGTGCAAAATGTGTGCTCAACGTGTCTGGACCTTGCCAAACAAATTGCATTGAATTGCATTGCAACCTTCTCAGTTGCCTGCCTGTACATGAATTGTGGGCTAACTTGCCCATCAAAAGTCCGCTCGGCTCAGCATGTGCTTGCCTTCGGCACTGTCACTCCTGCACATTCGCTCGTCTCCTGATTCTTCTTGGCGACACAGTTCAAGCAGCTTTGCCCACACCAGGAGCCCCAAAAACAAGCCCACTTGCAGTTGTCTGCGCCGTACTTCGCCGAATCCACAAAGCAGCTTGCGCAGCTTTGGCTGATCCCGGCACTCGACTCAACACATGAGACATAGTTGTTCGAGTTGAAGCCGAAGAAGACGTTGAAGTTGCTCTTGCCACAGACTGCGAGGGCCTTTGGGAATGTGCCGTCAGCATTCCCGCTCCCCAACTTGGACATCTGGGCCGCATCTTCTGCACTGCAACCTTGCGCGCTCCTCACAAGGCTGCGCGTCACGTTGCCAGGCTGTCCACGCAGCCCTTCAGCAGCAAGGCAGGGAAGCAGCAAGGCTGCCACAGCAACACGAAGCGACATGGCCATGGCACGCAAAGGGAAGGGAAGGCCCTGCAGCTGTTTTTGGACTTCAGTCTTGGCAACGGCAGCAATTCCAGGGCTTTCGGTAATGTGGACCCTGACTAACCCTAATCAAAACTATAGCACATTTGGGAGCTGAAAGTTTGACAGCTGGGGGTGCCATTTTCTGAGTCACGGCCGTCTTCGAGGGGGCCCCTTTCCCTAAATATTTTGACACCCAAACACACATGGGCGGCAAGCTGAGAGCAGCACCCCAAAGGCACATTGCGGCATCTTTCGGAAGAGCCTCCAGCAGATCTCTGCAGGCTGCATTGTGTTTTATGTTCATGGCATGCTTTTGGGGGGGGCCCTTTTTAAGCAAAAAACCAACTGAAACCACGATTTTGAGGGGACCCCTACATGCGATCCACGGCCAACCTCCCCAGGAAGCCAGGCAATAGAACCAGCTAAAAACTAGCCCATGAGTGGGCAGTGCTCATCTGTGCCATGGTGAAAACGCCTCGAACTCCTTATGTGGGGTCATGTTGCGGCTCCCTTCCCTTGCCCTGCAATGGTTCTTTAGAACCCTCCTTGGGGTTGATGCTCTGCCCCCCAAAACGCCCCTCGTTTCACCGCTGGAAAACTCGTGTCGAGGTGGCGGTCCTTGTAGCCCCGGTACAAGCCGCAGTAGAACCAGTAGACTGGTGGACCTACCACCTCGGCGCGGATGTGGCCTGCAAGCTCCGGCCCCAAAAGAATCAAACATGATACACCAGATAGGAAACTCAGCTTCCTTCCAATTGGTGGTTTGGATTGGTGGTTTGCTGGTGTTTCAGGGGGTTTCCCATGTACCCTCTACAAGAACCAGCGGTTCAAATCCAAATCCAAACCACCAATATAAACCGCCAAGTAAGGGATACCTGAAAACTACCTGCTTTTGGCTATCAAGAAACCAGAGGCCCTCCAAATGCTGGGGCTATGTGGCTTGTCAAAGAAGGAATCCATCCAACCGATTTCCCTGCACTTCGGTTCCCCGCTCGGCTGAGGCCTCTGCTGACACTACATGGCCGCCCACTTGAAATGCTGGCTCGAACTTTTTCAAGTAAGGAGCCAGCCAGGGCGGCGCCTGGTTCCATTGCTCCGCAAGGTGCCAGGCGAAAACAAAACTGGGGACTGCGAGGAGTCTGCCCAAAACCATTTAAAGAATGAGAGAAGGCCGTACCTATTTTTGGTTGGGACTGTCCCCTGCCAGCCTGTGTTTGCGCCCAACACAATAAATCGTCACACTTGCAACACAACTTTGCACGAAGGCTTGCGGTGCTGTGTGCACCTTCGTCTGATTCCTAAGGCATCCAATCCGAGTGGGCCACCAAGTTCCGCTTTACTACAGACAATCACAACCCCGCCAAACATTCCCACAAAATCATATATGTGTCTTCTTTCAAGCTGATCAAAACTGCCACTGGCCACTGGTGAAAGTGCGACCACAAATGTGCAAACTGGGACTTGGTTGGGGGCTTACCCAATTCTTTGTGGGTGGAACCCCCTGGTCTGCCCATTAATTTTGAGGCAATGCTACAGTGGAATCTTTTTGATGGTACCCTATGTTTGTGGTCTTGAATTGAAACCAACAGGAAAACCAACATATGATTACATATATATGTATATATATATATGTATGGGGGTGGTGCCCGCAAAAAAGCACAACCCCACATGGCTTCCGCGCTGACGGATCAGCAAAACCCGCGCCTGCCAGGCGATCATGGACGCTGCCATGCGCTCCATTCGCTTTTGCTCCCGGCGCGTGATGGAAGAACCTGGGCTCATTCCGTCGCGGCGATCTTGGCGCTTTGAAATGGCTGTGGGTCAAAAATTGGTACTAGTACCAAAATGGAACCATGGGGCGTGAGGGGCGTTCCAGGGGCGTTCCAGTCAAACATCTGGGTGTGGTTGTCAAAAATAGGGTCACCCCAAAATGGCTTGCCCTGGTAAATGGAAACATGGACTAAACCCTGCAGTCCAATTCCTGGTGGTTTAATTTTGACCCATACCCAAATTCACTGCGCGCTGGCGTCAGGCGCTTCGCTTCCTGTAGATCTCTGGTCGTTCCAGCTGCTGAGTTGCTTGCTTGGCTAGAGATTCAAGTGGAAGAATGCCGCCCAAAACCAAGCATTGTCCAACAGTTGTCCAAGATTGACCCAAAATAAAAAGACACACAAAATGAGACGCCACGGTCCCAAGTGGTCCTAAGTGATACAAGATGATCCAACATGATACACATGGCACAAAACGCATACCAAGGTGTTGCATCAGCATTTCCCCTCAGGACAAGGCTCGCTTCCCCATGGCTCCCGCGGGAGTAGCCCGCAGCCACAGCCTCGGTGTGACGAGGTGAGGAGTGCAAGGCACTGCAAGGCCAGGGCTCGAACGGCAACAGCCGCCGCAGTCTGATCTGAGCACGTCAAGATCATCGACCACTGCTCCTGGCAAAGCAAAAAACTTCCGATGGAGAAAACAAAAGCAGCCCGTACCATTCCGACCATCGAATGAAAGCAGACATAGACCAGAGACATCCAAAAAATCCCTTGTCGCTCCTCGCTGGCGAAGCTCGGCTTGCGCAGGGCGGCACCAGGGAAGTCATGCTTGCCAGAGCCTTCGCTCGCGCACAATTGGTAGCACGACCACCACGTCTTCGGCTGGTGTCGACAAGTCGGGAATGATCCAACTCGAGCTTAGTTGAGCAGGAACACCTGTCACCTCGGAAGGGAATACACGAACTTTTGGATCACGTACGTGTCAAAATAGGGTGACCCCCGAAACACGAACTTTTGGATCACGTGGGTATGTGAGTCAAAGCAGCGGGATCCCGAAAATTGAATCTCGGTGCCTCTTTTGGTGTCCCTTTGAACCAACGTAACGGTGCCTTTGGCTCAACAAAACCAGCACCAAGATGTGACATGTGCCTCCCATCCCTTGGGCACGTGCTGGCTCCGCCTGTGCAGATCACAGGGATCACCTCAGGTTGCCGTGTTGCTTGGCGGCGAAGTGTATCCTTTGTTGGGGGTTGGTTCAAAAAGAAAATCCAAAAGCAGCACCCATCTTGGGTCCAGTGGGTACGAAAGTCAGAGATGAAAGCCTTTGAGCGATCTCGAAACAACGCTTTGGAGGGTGTTCTAAACATCCAAACGATATGTCTCCCAATTTCTTCACCCCGCAATTGTGTCCACCGCATTCAAAATGTGTTACCATCTAAAGTCTCCACCAAACAGTAAGAAATCTATTTCAGGGGCGTTCCAGTCGAACATCTGCGTGTGGTTGTCAAAAATCGGGCAACCCCAACAAGGGTTGCCCTGGTAAATGGAAACAATAGCTAATGCCTGCGCATTGCCCAATTCCTGGTGGCGACTAATTTTAACCCATACCCAAATGATGGGATGATGGTGGTAGAAAAGACTCAAATACATTTACAACCTGGATTTCGGGTGGAACGTGGAACTTTGACCCACCAATCTCCTGGCCCGACCCGCCGAAAGCTCCCATCTCTGAGACCAGGGCAGACGCCCCTCTGGAGAAGGCCAGTCTGGCCTGCCAGGAGCCAAGGACCCCCCACCCGCCCCACCTGTCCTATGGACACTTAGAGCTTATTTTGCAGCCTGGAACCCGAAAAACCAGGACCCAAAATGAAGGAGGTTGCAAAAATCGACCCCAAGTGTCCATCATACCCCCCCCCACCCCCCCCCCCCCACTCACCCCATCCCCACCCTCCCACGCCCCCACCCCACCCCCCCCCCCCCTCCCACCCAAATATAAAACCTTCTTGCACACATAAACTTGGACAAACCCCTCTCCTTGTCCAAAAGTCCAACCTTGCCACCTGGCAGAAACCCCGCTGGTGCCACAAAAAAATCAGCGCTCGCTCGTCGCCTGCCCGGCCACGGCTTCCGCCCCCTCGATAGTGACGTAGATGTCGGCGACGGAGGCCAGGAAGATCCTCGGAAAGCCATACTGCGGGACGAAATCCGTTCGCACCACCTAAGAAGCCATGGTTGAAACCATTGTTTTTGAATCATTCTCGGGTTTCTTAGATGGTGCAGGATTTCATCCATCCACAGTAGGGGTTGATCAAAGGTCCCCTCCTTTACATGGGATGGCCATTGGTCGGAAAGCCACTAAGATGATGTTTCAACCACATGGGAAAAGTTACCCTTGGTCATTTGGGGACCCTAAATGGAATATTGATCAACCCCCACATCAAACTTGTGGCACACATCCCAGGGGTCTCTCGGCGGAAAAAGTGACGTGCGAAATGGAAGCCACTTGCGAAAAGTGAATAACATGTAGGACAAATGGCAACCCAGCCACTAAAAAAAAAAAAAACTGAAAACCTTGGGGGATAGCCGGAACCCATCAGGGTGTCAGCTTCCCAGGCGGTTTGGGATTGATTGGTTTGGAGGCGTTCTCTTGTGGTCTCCCATTGACTCTCTACAAAAGCCAGGAGGTTCAAACACAAAGCCAAAGCACCAATCCAAGACACCAATTGGGTTGCCTGAAAATAAGTTTTGAATGGGAACCAAACCAAACGACCATTTCGAATGTTCTCTTTCTGGGAACCCAAATCCAGGGTTCCGTACAAGCTGCAAACATCACTAAGGGAAACTCATCCATCGGGGGCCAAGGTGACCCTTTAAGACTACCAAAAGAAGAGAAGTCTAGGGACCAATTTCAGCAATCTCGCACAGCTACCTGGAAAAAGCTACCCCTTTCGGTATGACTGACGTTCCAAAACTGGCAAACCAAACTCAACCCGAAGCTCACGCGTCGAGGTGGAAACACATGGCCTACCTCCTAATTTTGACCCATACCCAACTCTCGAAGCGAGGTTTTGTCCAAGGACCACGCGCTTGCACGGAAACATCTCGGGTGGAAAAACCCGTGCCCACCCTGAAAAAACCTGAGGAGCGTCCCCCAGCAAAACTCGCACAACAGTTGGCACTTCCGGAAATCCGAGGGGTGTCCCCCAGAAAAACCGCCGAAGTCGGTGAAACCCTGGAAATCCCGAGGTGCTCCCCCGGAAAAGTCGCCCAAAAGTTGGCACCCCCAAAGCTTTTTCTCGGCAAAATGTCCCTCGCTCCGGGGCGCCGGCTGCGCTTCCTCCTGGTCCCGGCCGCAGGTCACGGGTTGGCCGAAGCCGCAGCTCTCGCCCGGCGGCAGCAAGGTGTAGACCTGGCGATGGATGGGAATCCGTTCGCACCGAAGCGACTAGGATGATTCCCCTGTAGAACCATGGTTTCCAAGGGAAGACACGCCCACATTTGCCACTTCCTCGCGCCACAGGGAAGTAATGCTCAAATCCAGCCTTCAAGATCCGCATGGGTGTGGGTCAATATCAAACCACCAGGAAACCGCAGGTTTTAGTCCATGTTTCCATTTACCAGGGCAAGCCATTTTGGGGTTACCCTATATTTGACCCACAGCCGCATATGTTTTGCTTCCACGGCTATGAAAGGAACTGCCTTCGAGGGGTCGCAGCTTCTTGCGAATGCCTCCTCGCCGCAGCGCTCGAAAATCAATGCCAGTGCAGCGAGCGAATCTGACGACCACCTAAGACGTGTCCCCGAAACCAAGAATAAAAACAACCCACAAGAGCCTTCTGGAAGCTCGGTCAACCGTGCAAAGACATGCATACACTGCAATATCACGCGTGGGGTGTGATATTTTAGATGGGTCTCGGACCCTGTGGACAGAATTCGGCGGGCATTTATCTCTACC
Organism: Effrenium voratum; assembly: GCA_963377175.1. NCBI lineage: Eukaryota > Dinophyceae > Suessiales > Symbiodiniaceae > Effrenium > Effrenium voratum. Next base: position 164,189 of record CAUJNA010003736.1, on the reverse strand, counting down.
AAGCACTTTTCAGGGGGGATCCCTTGATGTTCAGAGCCACTGCACAGCTCCTGAGTTCCAGGTCGCCCTCCTGTAATGAACACTGCTCCCGTAAAGGTCTTCTGCAGTGCCAGCGCCACCTTGCCGTTTGGATCGATCTGGCAAGTCCTTTTTGGAGGGGCAAACCTCAAAACGGGGGGGGTCGTTCAAAGGGAACAAACCCAAGGGCAAACAGTTCCCATGATGGTTGGTGGCTTCATTTACAGAACCCAACCGTATTGAAGGCAAAGTCACTTCATGTCAACCTGGACAAGCACGCTTGCCCCCGAAAGTAAAGGATACCGTCCAAAAAGACACACGCCCCCTTTGAACATTAACAAAGATATGGGTCATGCACCTAGAGGCAAAAGGACATGCACTCATTTTAAATCAGCCAAGAAGTTTTCGGGTCTCACTCTTCAGAATTTCGTCTCGCAAAATCGAAAGGTGGTAAAACCCTGGTGCTCCTGGAAAGCCATACCATTGGGTACTCAGACCGAGTTGTGACTCATTTACCATGGCGAGTTCTATCAGGATTAACCATTTGGCGCCCCACATCTTAGTACCCCAAAAAAAGACGAGCCCAAATCGAGAACCCGTTCGGCTGCGGACGCACCTGCTTCGAAAGCTCCAGGAACTCCGAGCCTGCTTGCGCTTGCAGCTTGACGAATTCGCGAACTCACGGTCTGATCCGCGCAAGGCGGGCGATTGGCACAGCACCCACTTACAGTAAGCTCCCAATTTGGATGGTAGGTGAACATATGGGAGTTTCTCAGAATAGAGGAGCACCCCCAAAATGGCGCAACGGGTTTCCCTTTGGTTTCCCTTTAAAGCCACCCTTTTCGGGGTTGGTCTAAAAGGAAGCAAAGGGAAACCACCAATTTTGAGGGTTCCCTTAGAGACAAACCCGGCTTTAATTTGCATAGCGGTCACTTTGGTGGACATCAGTCCGGTGGGGATTCATGTCCACTGACCACTCTTGAGGTGGTTCCTCATCAAAACTCATAGCCAGCTCTGATAGAACCCCGCAAACTGGGGGCATGGAAGGAAGCTCTCGGCCTTTCGGATCGCTGAGACGGTGAAAGTCTTGCAACCAGCACGCTACGCAGGCTTGAATACTGGCCAAGGCCCTCTCCATTTGCAGCACCGCTCTTCAACATCCCGTGCGGCTACTGGCTCCCTGGCCTCACGGCCATACAGCTGCCACTCTTGCTTCGAGTTTCAAGCCCTCATGTCTCAAACACTAGACCCCAGCAACTTGAACTGAGTGTGTCTCTTTTTAGGAATCGGACCCCCCAAAATGGCGCAAACGACCTTCCCTCTCAAACTTCCCTTCAAAACCAACCACAAGGGGGTACCAACTCCCAAAAAAGACGGCCACCTATCAGTCCCGCTGGCTCGGGGCCGGCCACCTCAACCTGCCGCTCACTCCCCGCGCTCACCGCCGTTCCGCGCTCACCGCCGGCGCCGGCTGCGGGAGCGGCTGCAGCTGCTGCTGCGGTCCTGCCGAGATGGGTGGCACTCGACCATATGCCTTTTAACCAACCTGAAACCGGTGAAACCAGTACCCTGAAAAAAGAACAGCGGTTTAGCTATAAGAAGAGTCACCCTCCAATAACCGTCCTCCGCCAATGAACGCGGGTGCAGCATCAAAATCAAGAAACTCGCCCAGATGCTCCTTCTTTTTCACCTTCACTCGGCGAGTTTTACGTCGACTCTTCTCGCCGCTTTTGTCGCGGCTCTTGTCGCGACTTTTGTCACGGTCCTGCGAAAGGTCCGCTCAATGCGAGGCAGAACCCTTCCTCTGGGCTGTCGGGGCGGGGTTCCACCAAACCTCTGCCATGATCAGCAAGGCATGCTGGGAATCCTTGCAATCTGAATCCTCCAAAAGGTCCATGACTGTCCCTACCACGCCGCGATGTTGACCCCGGATTAACACACCCATGCTTCTTAATATCGAGGTGTCCACGGGTTTTAGTGTGGATTCGGACCACTTTTGGAGGGGCCAAAAACCGCCCCCCTTTGATAAAAACCAGGGAGGTGTCTTTAGTCAGGGGTCACCACGCGACGCTCCTTGGCTTTCGACTTGCGGTCCCTGCTTCTGCTCCTGCTGCTTCTCCTGGCAGGGTTCTGTCTGGTAGGACTCGGACGCTCCAAAATGGTGGGTTTTCCTTTTGGTTTCCCTGCTTCCCTTTAAAGCCACCAAAAACAATTGGGTACCCCTCAAAAAGGACAAGACATGCGTATGTCCGCGAGAGGCGGGCCTCAAACATCACCCGCTTTTGGGGCCGGCGAGTTTGTTTTCTGCCTAGGGCTCCAGAAAAAAAAAATGGCCGCCGAATTACCTTGCCTTTTGTTGAATGGCCCTAAGAACGCGAGTGACTGTGGGCTTAGCACAAAGTCCATTCCCAGCGTCCCATGCCCTCCATCGCGCCTTGACCTGGCGCCACTCTCCTTGGCCTTCTCCTTGCACTGAAAGGAGATGGGCTAGGTGTCACAAACTGAACTTCATTCGCACCCGCTGATTGGTATTTTACAAAAAACAAAAGGAATCCAATCATTTCAGGAGACCCCTATTTTGAGAAACACCCGTATGGCATAAAACCTGAATCGGGGACCCTTTAGCGGACGAAAGCATGGTTGGATTCATGTCCACCATTTGTCAGGCTGTTCCAACCATTAAATAGCCTGGTCACATGAGGTTCCCTTATACATCTTCCAGTAGTCTATGCTCATTCGAACTCATAAGCATATGGCTGTGGCTCAAAAACCGGTACCAAAATGGAACCCTGGTAAGTGGCAACATGGTTTAATTTGACCCACATGTCGGATCCCAAAATGCCAAAACAAGAACGATAGCCCCATACAAGCAATGACACCAATTCCACGCCTTGGCCTTGGATTTGCGCCCTTCTCCTTCGCCTTCCTCGCCCTCCTCTTCCTTCACAGGGAAACCCACAAAATGTGAGTGATCTCCATCCGGTGGCCTGTTTGAACTCCGAACAGGTCACAAAGACGTGTATGTATTTATATGTGTACATATATATATATATATATATATTATTATTATTAATATTTATATATATATATATGTGTTACAAATAATATAATAATGTACGCATATACATATATTGTTTATGTGGCATGATAGGGGAACCCACAAAGTGTCCAGACAGGGGAACCCACAAAAAGCCTTGTTTCTTTTTACTTTCCTTTGAAACAACTCGCAAAAGGGGGGTTACCCCCGGGGAAAGAAAAAAAGAATGAAAAAAACGCGCAAACGCGTCCGCATACATTTAGACTACGTCGCCACACCCAGAAAACCGGCCCCGCCTTGGGCTCCTTCCCTTCCTTAAGCTCCTCCTCCATCTTCTTTTTCCGCTCCTCCTCCTCACTCGGCCACAGGCCATCTTCTTTCCGGTGATTTTTTTCCAGGGAAACCAAAAGAAATATTCGAGGGACGCCTTTCAGCTTCATTTCGAGGGAGAAAATGAACCTTCGGCTGCGGGCCATGAACCTCTTTTCCACTTTTGACACCCAGTTGTGCCGTGGTGCCAACTTCGGCTTCCATGCCGGAATAGGAATCCCTACTGCGGATGGACAACATCCTGCACCAAGTTGAAACCATAGGAAACCATTGTTTGTTGGTATTTACAGGCGAATCATCATTTCCGGGTTTCTTGGGTGGTGCAGGATTTCGTCCATCCACCCGTATCATGGTTGTCTAAACTCACTGGGGTCCATGACCCTACCAACCCCAAGTACAAGGGGCCTTTGGACGGCTCAGCCTGCCCTTCCTTCCCATGGACATGAGAAAGTTCCTGAGTCCATCTGCCTTTCTTGCTTTTTGCGGCCGAACATTTGGCGAGACCCCTCTTGGACATCAAATTTGGGGATTCATGTCCACCAAGAACTTTTGAGGTGGTTCCCAATTCAAAGCCATAGCCATGCGGGATGTGTGAGTAATCTTGCTGGAGCTCAACAGCGGGGTCGAACCCTTTCAACCATCCCCTTGTGGTTTCCCTTAAGGGAATCCCCAGGTTCATTCCGTTTCCCATTCCCTACTGAGCACCAGAAAGGAATCCTCAAGTCAGATTGCCCCCACCTTCTTCTCCTTTGCTATCCGATCTCGCTCCGCCTGCCGAGTCAGGCGCTGAGTCGCACACGTGTGGCAGAGGCTGGCCGAAATCAGGATCCCTACTTGGCACGAGGGAAAGAACTGGAGGAAAAGGCCGGAACTGCCTGGATGTGCTTTTTCTTGAGGTTTTGCTACCCTTCTCCAGCTTTTGAAGGGAGCCCAGCAGCAAAACCTACGACTTTGAGGCTTTCCCATGTCGAAGCCCGCATTTGGCCCCTGCAGCCGAACCCCACCTTCTTGTCCTTCAGCTCTTTGAGACGATCCCGCACCTCCACGTAGCTTTCGTGCACCTGAGACTGAGATCCTGTCGTTCGGGTGAAATCCGGAGACCGAGCTACAAGGATGTTTCTCAAGAGAGGACACGACCCTTTTCAAGGTCGAGGTGTTCGCTCTTCGTTTGCTGCCCCTTTGCAGACTCTCCAAAACTTGCTGGTGCGATAAGCAGAGAAGGAAAAATGGTTCCCGCAAAGGAAACCATAGTATGGATGGTTTATAGGCGTCATTGCAACTCATTCCCTGCAACTCTCGCACCAGCAAGAAGAAAAGGGGTCTGACGGACTCCTTCAGCCACCGCACCAAGACATCCGGCGCGCCTTGAAGTTTAGGTGCAGCTCGTACTCGCCCTCGTTGTTGCCTTGCGCCGGCCAGGAAATGAGTTCTTGGACCGTCAACTGGTGCTCAGTAGGGAGTCCAGGTTTTCGTGGGGGTCATTCCCTCATTCTGTGCTGAGAACCAGCAGAATGATGCCAAAGAAGAAAAAGAATTGGAGGATGCACATCAACTTGCACCTTCGAGGGGTCCCCAATGTTGCAAATATTACTTGCAGTAATTATCCCCAAACCACCCCCAGGCGGGGGGAATGTCATATACAACCTCTACATAGCCACCCCCGTTTTTTGCCGGGGGGGGTGGGCCATAGTCTGGGGGTCGTAGTTTTGGGGGAAGTGAGACAATACAACACCCCCAAACTGCAGCGCGGGCCGCAACACAACTCTTCAGAGTGGGACTGTCAAGAAATATCCGTCGCTCAAACAGCGATGCAACACACGCAAGTCACGCCAGCAACTTAGGGCTCAGCCGATGTATGCAGTGCCACACACCTGCATCGCCAAAGCATGCCGGAAAATAAGGGATCTACCCGAGAAACCAAGCTCCTTGGAACATCGCTTGGCGGAATGAAGACTTAACTTCACGGTTTCTTCCAGTCACAACACACCTTAAAATGAGTCTTGATCAAAACATGATATTGAAATGGTGTACCCAAACCAATGAACAGATCACACAAACTTCAGGAGCAGGTGGCTCACATTTGACGACCGTTGAGCACGCCTCGCAGGCCAAGGGCCGGAAGTTGGCCTTCACTCTTTCCTCCTCCTCCTGCACGCAAGGTGCTGGAATGGCATTCCAATTAAATGTCCGTTGTCACTGGATATGGCTAGAACGTGGCTAGTCATTCCAGGCTTGAAGGTGTGATCCCTCAACCCCGTTGATACTAATTCTGGAATCCTTGATTAATTTGCCTACCTCGCGGTTCTATTTGCTGCATCTCCCTTATCACAAGAAATGGCTCGAGTCTTGCATCTCCAAAGCCCATCCTTCTCATACTTCTTGGCCTCCTCCAGAATGTCATCAGACTGCTTCATCAGCTCTTCCTCGTGCAGTAGACAAACGGGTCCCCCCAAGAGAACATGGAAACTTGGAGTGAATTTCAGGGACCCCAAGAAGCAATTTGAGAGCGGGTGGGGGCGTAAACCCCCAAGTTCAAGCCGTGGCACATGAGAAAGCAAGTAAGCCAACCTCAACTGCGGGTGCCGAAGGATTATACGCAACAACAAACAAGTCAAGCTGGCAGATATCCTGGCTGGAACTGTCCCTTGTCAACCTGAGCTTACCCGAATCGGTGCTGATTCTGACTCAAGTGAGCCGCGTCCAAGCCACTGTCTGGTACTAACATGGTTCCAGCTGATGACACTAGGTCGAACCACCCAAAAAATAATATGTTTGGGCGCTGCTCACACTCTTTTTTGTTGTTTTGCTCAGCAAACACCAGGTAATGGAACCGCCCCACAAATGGGCGCTGCTCAGCAAACAAACCCCAAGCCAGGGCTGGGTGAAACCCAGGCAGTTCCCGGCGAGTTGGCTGGTCGCCCCGGCCTTCTTCCTTGCCTCGCAATCCTCCAAGGCGTTCGCCCTGACAGAGCCATTCGCTCAATATTAATTTCTCCCGAGACCTTGTGTGGTTCAGCGTTGGCGGACGGGCATCGAAGATGCTCAAAGCAAATGGTTTGGGGATAACACTGACCGCGTTCTATGATAATCCATATTCTCTATGGGTTATACGAGCCTTGAAGAAAACAAACACATGCATAGCTCTATGGGTTTTACGAGCAGATCGACGTTCCATATGAGAGACGCACTCACCATGCCACTCCGCGGGTCCCAAATCCCCCAAATCCCCAAATCCCTAGGGAATTGTTTTTGAGTTTCGGCTGCTCCAACCGGAAAAAAAAGGATTATTTAAACTGCCCACTTGTTTTTTTTTCCTGATTTCCCAACCCAAAGTCCCATGGCTTCCCCATGATCGTCTGCCTCTTGACGCCATTGTTCCTCGGAAAAGGTCAGCATTCTGAGTCCCGCGTCACCGGCCTCTGTGCCAAGGTGGTGCTCTCCCGCTTCATCGCCGAGATCTTCCTCAATCGAGAGGACCGCCACATATCAGGGAAAAGGCATTTTCCTCAGGGAATGCAGTCTTGTTGGTGAGGTTAGAGGCTTTTTGTTTCTTTAAGAAGGGAATGAACTATGTTAGGGGGTTCCTCTGATTAGTAGGGCCTTGTGGACTAATCCTAAGTCAATACGTCAATACTAGCTTATTTGTCCGAGCCAACCACTTTTGGGTTGCCCCCAGCGGATCATGGAAACAAATCCAAGAATCTAGAAAGAGCAATGCCCCAAACTGCTTCAACCAACCCCGCTAAGTCCTTCAACTTGCCTTATCCTTCCAAACGGAAAGACTTCGTGGATTTGCCGGGACTGTCGAGCACAAAGAGGTTTTAGTTGCATCCCAGCGGCTGATTGGTTTCGGTAGGAAGCGCCTTTGACCTTTCGTGGCACATCCCACGACGAGACTCACTCAGGACGGCCCGTCTTCTCAATAGGCCCCGTATATCAAAAGAGGCCTCTTTTCAGCCTGGAGACCATCCACTCACCCGCCTATCTCCGAAAGGCCTTCCGTGCAATGCCTGGACTTTCAACGTTGCGTGCAACAAATCCTCGACCGCGTGTTGCCTAGCCGAGCCTAGTCCACCTTTCACCCATCCTGGCGAATTTTCGCTGCCCACAAAGAGGCCAAGTGGCCTGGGCTCTTTCCGCAGCCGCTCCACTTCTCTCCGGCCGTAAGCCTGGGGCTTTCTGGGCCAAAGAAGCCCGAATAGCTTGGAACCGATAGGTGTGTCTTTGGAGTTCGTCCTTTTCTCAGAGTTCTTTGAAGGAAAACCACACTCAAACCAAACCTTTGCGTGGTTCCATATGAGCAGCTTCTAAGGTCCATTGACCTTCTACTAAGATGTGTATAAAGGTTTATGAAGGCCCTACAATAACCCTCATAAAACCACAGGTTCGAACCACCTACTAAAGTTGCTCACGGAGGTTGCCGGCGCTGCTCGAATCCAACGACGAGATCCCTGCCTCAGCCTCCGTGATAGCGAACTCCAGGTCACGGATGGAGTACTCCTGATGCGCATCCCAAGCGGCACCTACGACGGAACCTGGGGTCACTGGCTTCCCCATTGCTGGCATCCGGCGGCCGCATCCCCTTGGCATGGAAGCCTGCTACATGTATAAGCCAAGCATCAAAAGCACGACTTGTGGGTCAAAAGAAGAGCAATCAACGAGAACCTCCTAGAAGGTACCCTGGAAATTGCTTGTCACCCTTCCTCGCCAACGCCCGCACGAAAGCGATCACGGAAACGCAGTGGCCTCGTACTTGATACGAAGCTCGCTGCCCTCTTTGCCATCTTTATGAGCCGCAAACTTTTCGCGGATCACCTGCGGCGAGCCAAACATACAGAATGCGGGTGCCGAGTGTATTGTGGGAGGGGCGCCTGTTTTGGGGAAGGTCAAAAAGCAAAACGAAAAGAAAACCCTACATCTTCAGGGGAGCTGTGTGTTGAGGCAAACCCATCCAAGGCAAAAGAGCAGCAACAAGCAAGACCGCGTAGGCACATCAAACACAGCTGTCCTCCGAGTGGATCTTGTCGCACACCGAGAGTGTCCGCTTGCCGCCGACCACGGACTGGCACAAGCTGAGACGACCCCCCCCCAACTCTTTTCATGGGTTTGTTGCACCCAAAACGACAAAAATACTGTGGATGGATGAAATCCTTCATGGTTGAAACCATTGCTTGTTGGTATTTACAGGGGAATCATGATTCCAGGGTTCTTGGGTTGTGCGCAATGGATTTCGAGTAGCCAACTGGGCACCCAGCAAGAAACTGCCTAAATACCCACCGGTCGCATGCGACATTCCGGAGGCCGAGCAAACCGTGACTGCTCAATCGAGTTGCTTGCAAAAGCCCTGCCTTGTCGAATGGGCAGAATCCCACAAGAAAGCCTGAAGCACAGAAAAGCCGCGCGCACTGCAATGGCGAGCTTTGTCACGGACGCCTTCTTCAGGGTATCGGGCTTGACTTTTCGTGCGTGCAAAAGAAGCCGGTTTGGTCCGAATGTGTCAAACCCTGCCTACATTCCTGGCCTTGCACTTGACACGCCACTCCTGTCGAATCCTTCTGCAAGCTACCAGTGATGCGGCTGAGATGCCCTTGCAAATGCTTTTGTCCTGGCCATTCCAACTGAGCTGACATCCACTCAGGCTGACTTGTGCAACTGTCAAGCAAAATGCCTTTGCAACTGTCAAAGCAAGATACGGAAATGGGACAATCAACCGCCAAAGTGCAAAAGCGCCTGCGTTTCCACGAGGTCACTTGAACCAGGCAGCGCACCTTCCAATCCTCTGCATGTTCATCCTTCTTCACATTCCGCTGCGGGCCTGCAGAAAGGACCAGCCCAAAGCTTGCCAAACCAGGACTGGTTTGCATAAAAAATCATGCGGATCCCATGATTCTCATGCCCTCCGACTGGTGACATGCGGTGAGCCAGCAGAAGGCAGAAGTGGAAAGGAAGCGTCTGGGCCCCAAAAAACTGCATGCCTCCTCAAAAAATGCAGCTGCAGAGCCTGCATGGCAAGTCGCCAATCCCTCCCGAAAAGAGCCCGGATCAAGGTTCACCTCAAGCCTTTCAGCGACACGTTCAACAATTCCGGAAGCCCAATGGCTCAAGACTCGGAAGAAAAGAAACCCCATGCTGGTCTTCCCGTCGAAGCCCCGAAAGTTGAGGGCTACCCTGCCCTCAGACACACCCCGCGGCTGTGTTTGTGTCTTGCTGGTGCTTCGCCAAGGCAGAGGCCCATGAGGGCGTCCAGCATTGCACGTGCCTCACCGGAGTCATGGGTGACTTTCCTGGGTCACCTTTTGGGTTAAGTCAACTGCCATTCTTGGGATCCCCCCATTCTACAAACATATTCAGCGGGAGTCTCGCAACTGACATGAGCAGCTTTCAAAACCCAAGCCGACTTTTGGTTCAACTAAGATGGTGATACAGGTCTATATAAGCACTATAGCCTCGTAAAACCAGATAGCAGAACCTTCCTGGCAAAGGTGGCGAATGGGGAAGTTAGCGCTGCTCACATGGGATCTGGTCATACACTTTACGGAGCGCCTTGTTCATGGCTACGAAGCTGCCGCGGTGCGAGGTCAAAGCAGATAATCCTTCAAGCAAAACGTTCAGCTGTAGTTAGCTGCTGGGTGCCTTGCAACCCCGTGTTGAGAAGAACAAACGACAGAGTTATGGCTCTCTATGAGACGTGTTCGCAAAACGGTCAAACATGCTTGTTGGTGCATGGGCGTGTTCAGGCTCGCCCCTGATCGCAAATGAAAGCTCGAGCCAGAAACAGCGGGATGGTGAACCTGCTGCCAACTTGCTTGGGGAATCTGACAAAATAGGGGAACTCCAAAACGGTGGCTCTCCTTTTGGCTTTCCTTTACTCCAAACATGAACGGGTACCCTCCAACAATGCACAGCGCTGTAGACGGTCGGGGTGTCGCTCCGCCAATGCTGCGGTATCTTGCCAGCTGTTCATTTTACATTTCGTAGCGTTCGGGGCATGTGTTTTGGGGTTCTTTAAGAGGAAAGCCAAAGTAAACCGATTTCTCGGGCTCTGCGAAAAAAAACTGTCCGCCTTCCCCACCCAGGATGGCGATCTTGAAGCCAGGACCGAGCGTACGGCGGATGTCCAACACAGCCGCCTCAGGCCACGATTCGCCCAGCTTTCCTCGAATTGAAAAATGGGTACTTTACAGTGACCGGGTGATAGGTGATGGGTCCTGTGGCTGGTTCAAACCAAAGGAACACAACACAACCATGTTCTAGGGACACGAAATGGCAAACATCCAATTTGGGTGGGGATTCATGCCCGCCAACCACTTGTGGTTGGTGGTTTCCAAATGAAAAAATCATGGCCAATGGGGTCCATGAAAGGCACTGGATGATGGATGACGAATTGGTCCAGACTGCCCTCTTAGCCCAAAGAAAAAACCACTCCCCAAGACTGGTTAAGAACCCTTAAGATGTTTACTTCAAGCCCAAAGTAGCCAACCCCCAAATGGTCAAGCAATGTGGCAAGAGTCCCTCGCCGAATTTCGGCAAATGGACCAATTCCACCCCTGTGTGTTGCCGTTAACACCAAGGAAAGGCCATACGGGTGTGTCAATTGGTTTAAGGCTGGGTACTGGTTGGTTTCAAGGGAAATGGTTTCTGTAAGCCAATCTTTCTTGGGTTGTCCCCTGTGAGACAAACCCATGCTGGTGCTGTTGCGGCACTTGAGGATGTTTTGCTCTGACGGAGGCCCAGCGATATGAGGTGTCGGTTTGGACCTGAACTCCCAGTCCCAAAGAAGCCGACCATCTGCTGTGCCACATGTCTTCTTTTGTAGCCCGCAATTTCTATTCCTCCGAGGACAAAAAGTGGTCCAAGCCATCCAAGATGTTCCAAACAAAGCCAGGGACGCAGAAGGCACACCTGAAGACCTCCCTCACGTTCGCGGCGCACCCGCGATCGTAAGGGCTGCCACGTCTCTCTGCCCAGTTGACCTTACTCTCTATGGCCGTCTCGTTTCGGAGCAAGCCGTGCAATTGGGCAAGGAGTAGATTCCACAAAAGCGCCACCGCAGTCATTGCCGAGACGCACAGAAGGCTGACGTGACCAATCTCAAGAAGCTCAGCCCCGCTCAAAACCATGACTGCCAGTTTCGGAGCGGATGCAAGCGCAACCAGCAGAGCGCCGAAGGCCGTCACGGCCAGGAACATGAGGAAACACGGCTGATTACGCAGACCGATGCAGGAATTCGTGAACACGCAGTGATGATCCATCCGCAGCACGCAGCGGCAACATCTTGTACCTTGGTCCGTGACCCATTGACCCTCATAAAGTTGCTTTTCTGTTGATTAGTTGAAAAAAGGTTGCCTTTTTGCGAATGGTTAAAAGTTAGTGTTTGACACCCTGTGTTGCTTTTCTGTGGTAAAGTAGGGCTACTTGTCCAAACGGCAAGAAGGTAAAGTTCGTACAAAGGGCAACCCGAGGTACAATGATGGCATCGCTCCGGCTTTGGGGCCATGCAGAAGTTGCACCAGCGGACAGAATCGCCAGCACCCGCAGCATGCGCTTGGGGTCTGCCGGGATCTATCAGACTGGCGCATGCGTAGAGCACCAGGACAAAAAGCACGACAGCGCCGAACATGAGCTGCACTGCCAGCGTGGCACCAGGATCAAAGCCATACCAGGGAATGGCTCTGTACATGCCGTCTGCTTGAAAGGCAATGAAGCAAAGCATCAGAAAACACAAGGCGCGTCCGCAGGAGTCAGGCCTCGATTTGGGCATCTTCCGGGGACGCACGCGGCATGGGGCTTTCTTCTTCTTCTTGCTCTTGCCAAATTCATCGAAGGCCAGCGAAAGCGTGGCCAAAAACTCCGGGGAGTGAACGTCCATCCATCATCCAGCCACCGTCACAACATGCAGCTCCTGTATTGGATATGGGAAGATTGGGGCTTCGTCTGGTTCTAGTTGACAATTGAAGAGCCCCCCATGCCACTCCCAAATTGAACATAGACTTCTGCAATTGACAATGAACATGTGGTCTACATCGACGCTAAACATGCTCAAGCAAGCGCTTCAGCCAAACGTCAGCTCAAAGTCAGCCGCTTCCAGGGTCGCTTTGCAAAAAAATGCAGACGGAGCATGCCCGGCAAAAAATGAGATCCTGCCGGCAAACAAAGAAGGATGCCCCAATCATAGGTGTCCTTTCTAGAAAATGGATGGCCCTGGTAGATGATTGAACCACCGGGTACACCAGGGCCCTCTATTTTTTAACCAAGCCACCCAAAAAGGACACCTATATTCCCAAATTCGGCGCGGCCTTGCCATAGAGCAAAAAGACACTTCCGAGCCGCTGGGCATCTCGCAGGGTCCACCGCCATCGAGGTGTCACCAGACCTCGGGTCGTCGGAATGCGCCACGTGGCTGGTGTCTCGTGAAGTCCCGTTGGCCGAATTTTCGAAACCAGACCCAAAGGTCCAAATTCTTGGAGAAACACCCAAATGATCCGCGCCCGGTTGAAGAAACCTGGACAGAGCAGGATTTGTTGCAGGCCGATGGCCAAACTCAGCCCAAAAAACCGATCACGATGAGGGTGCTGGGTCACTGTCGAAAGCAATTCTCGTTAATCAGCCGTGCAAAAGCAATTGGATGAGAGCGAGTAAGCGAGTAAGCCAGCCACCAAGCTGTCACGCAATCTAGGTTTCTTTGCCAGGACTCCCAAATCTTTAGATGTTTGAGGTTCCGTCTTTAAAGTTGCAGCCAATTGACGCTCAATACATTCTTGACATCTGGGCGAGTAAAACTTTGTCCTATTTGCTGTGATGTAAGTCTGTTTTTGCCTGTTCGCTCTGTCTGAGCCAGCATGAGGCCACGTCACATACAATGCCATGCATGTGCCATTCAATTCAGACAACAGCCAGCTGCATCCCAACACGTTCGAGAACATCGCAATTCCATGCACAGCCATGAAGATGAGTCTGCGCACCAGCCTGCGCTACAACCTGCTCCCATAGAAGGAGATGTCTGCCTGACGTCCAAGCGCACACTGGGCGAATTCTTCAGAAAACAATCGACCCTTTGAGACAAATGCGAAACGCGACCTGCAAACCCCACGCGCCTGAACCGGAATCGGAAGAAAGCCTGGGCATGTTCAGCCACGCTGTATCTCTAGTTGGACACGTTTGAACAAATCATGGCAATATCCCCCAGAAACGTCACTCTGATAGCAACATGACAACTTGGCAAGCGACTCTTCCAGTTGCTTCTTTTGGCCTCAGATCAACGATGAGCTTCGCACCTGATGCTCGCGCCGCGGAAATGGGCCAAAGTGAGCCTCGAGCTCTTAAGCCGCCTGAGGTCAATCCGCATGACCTGCATCTGCGCGCAGATTCTCTGCAGATCCCAGCCCCACGCCTGGTGTTCTCCTCCGGGCTCACTTCTCTTGAAGCCAGCGGCTTTGAAGAAGTGGACAGCCTGTCACAAAACTCCGCCCGCACGAGCAAACCTCCAAACAGCTGTGGCTGACGCATAGCTCCGATCCCCACACATCAATCTGCGGTTTTCGAGCCGCCCTTCAATCATTCAATCTGTTCTTTTGTCTCTTTGGTGACAAGGCAGGGGTCTTTTTATCTACCGGGGCTTTATCAAAGCGCACACCCAGAACCGCTTGGCAGCCTCTGCATGCTCTGGAACCACCGCCATGATGCTCATGCAGTTGGGATCTCGCCTGCGATCAAAACTCAAAGCACGCAAGCTGGTCCTCGGTCCCTTGGCCATGGATGTTAGTAGGGAACCAGCTCGAAAGCGCGTTTGGGAAAAATCATGTCAATGTGTTCGCACGAGCAGTTTCAAAACTGCTTGGTGAACATGAATCCCCTCCACGTCCACCAGAGGGTTCGGGACTCCGGGACCCTTGCGGTCTTGCCTGGCAAGCTCCCGCAGGGCCTTCACCTACACAGGCGGTCGGAATGCCCAAGACATGAGTCGTCCACGAGGCGCACCAGTGCACGTCCGACATGCTGACGCCGGTAAGCGGGTAGCACGCCGAGGAACACAACCTGACAGCAAGCCAGAAATTGCACAACCAGAGAAATGGTGTAGACAGTTGGTCAAGTCTGGACCTTCCACGCATCTCCATGGGTGCTCCTTCTGAACAACTCCTTGGCATTGGCCAAAGAAGTCACAATAAACTTCAGTGTTTGTGGTTTCCTCACGCAGCCTCAGGCAACGGTTGCCACAGTGATCTGAAGCTGGTGGGTGACAGCAAAGTAGTAGTCCAACTAGTATGATGCGCTGATATGATTCTTCCGAAGGCGGGTGTTGAGGCAAATGTTGTTGGAGTGCATCAAGGCCGCGCCCACTTCAACGAACCCTGGGGCTGGAGTCCGGCTGGAGGCCTATGGATGCTCGAGGAAGTGAAACAAATGTGAACTTCTACAAAGGCCGCTCTCCGGGGCCACCCACAAATCTGACCGAATTGACCCTAGAGGCTGCTTTTGTTACACCGCTCTAAGAGAGTAAAACTTTCCTCCTCCCGAATTTTTTGGCCAAGCAAGACCCCGATCTTAGCATCACCCTGCCCGTGGTCGCATCAGCTGCCTGCAGCAGGTGTGGCTCCAGCCGGTAGAGCAGAATCCCAACAGCCTGGCACATACCGTGCTCGAAAAGGGCATCCAAACCAAAAGAGTTCGCCCAGAATACGCATGGCTTCCGTGTTTTCGGGCCCAGGTTCCTTTTATGTTGTTTTTTTTGGGGGGGAGTGCACTTTTGGTGACTTACCAAAGCCACCGGCATTTTGGTGATACATAAACCAGGGCTCGAGGGGCGCTTTCCCAGGCCTCCCAGTCAGAGCCAGTCCCTTGGCACAGGCAGGACCAGTCGTAGGTGGGGTGCCGACGCTTCGGTCGCTTGGGTCCAGGCAGCGCACACAGCTGGACACCTTCAACCGATGTTGTTTGCAGGTACTCCACCTGCCATAGACACATTGATGGAGAATTTGGAATCACTTTTGCTGCTGACCCTATTTCCAAGACAAGGTTGGAAGTGCGCAGCAGAGTTTGGTAGGACTAGCATGGTTCTAATAAGCTTCCGTGACTGGTGGAAAGAGGGTTGGAAAGAGGGTGATCATCCTAGGGATACCATAATTTCACCAGCATAGACCCCAAATAGCACATATTAGGTCGAGGATTGCACACTGCTCGTTGGCCAGATCATATCAAATTCAGGGACACTTCTGGGTGTAGAATTGAGAGGCTTCCTGGTGCGGAATTGAAAGAACAAAAACCTGAAAGCATAGGTGCTTGAAGATTGGCACAGGTTGAAAGGACACTTTGAAAAGGGGCAGGATCTATCGAGGGGCTTCCTGCCCCAAACAGCACCCCAAAGCAGGACCTGCATCAGCACCCCCATCCCCCCCCCCCCAGCCCGGCCATCACTGTCGCAAAAATGCCCCCGCCAATCTCGCAATGATGCACCCACCGTCACCAGCGTCTGACAGCACGTGCACCAGCACCTCAAACTGCATGCCCCCTATCACCCGGGTCACAAGCACCTCCAACAGCACCTGCACCAGCACCCCAAACTGCTTTCAACCCGGCCGAGTACCTCCAACAGCACCTCCACTAAACTAATAAAAATGCGCCCACACCGTCACCAGCACCTCACACAGCACCTGCACCAGCAACGCAAACTGCATGCCCCCTAGCACCCAGCCGTCGATCTCGCAAAAATATGTGCCCACACCGTCACCACCACCTCAAACAGCACCTGCACAAGCACCCCAAGCTGCATGCCCCCTAGCACCCGACCGTCAATCTTGCCAAACTTCGCCCACACCATCACCAGCACCTTAAACAGCACCTGCAAACAGCATGCAGCATGCCCCCCAGCACTCGGCCGTCAATCTCGCAGACATGCGCCCACACCGTCAATCTTGCAAATCACTTTCCCCTCATTATCAGAAGTTAGAACCCCTGCAGCTTTCAGCTATCTGGAAAAAAAAAGACCCAATCCTTGAAAAAAACGCTGGTTGAAAAAGAAAGAGGAATCAACTCCAAGAATCCTGGCAGGCTGACAAGTTGCAGCTGCAGAGCTCTGAGAAGGCCAACTGGACAGCTGCCAGCACAGCCTCATCACCCTGCCGTGCAGTCTAGCCGGTTGCACCCATTTCAGTGACATCCTCATTGTTCCCCTCAAACCGGATGGCTTAAAGTGGGTTGCCTACCCCAAAGCAATTCTGAGAGGCCGAGTCCATCCAACTGCCTTGCCACAAAAGTCACAGACTTCATGCCCGCCTTGCCAGGTCGAAGCTCGTGCATAATCGACACCTGCCAAATCTGTTGTAAACCCTGAGCTCGCTTAGGAATCTCCGCGCCCGAAAACCCGCCGCCATGGTACTCTACCAACCTAAGCCAACCTGGTCACAATCTTTGCGTGTCTGAGATCCCTAAAGGCATTTCTGCCCGTCAAAGCGCCTCGGAGGTTCTTGACAGCAACGATCCCTTCGGTCCTGAGAATCCATACAGATTTGGCGCAACAAATGCCAACTTGAAGAACATCAAAATGGCTGTCCCCACATGAGGGCACCGCTGCAGGGAGCGCGCACACACACACACACGCACACTTAAATGACTCCCACAAAGATTTCTGACGTCGGTGCAGGTACACGCGGATGATCAGTCCGCGCTTCCCCCCATGGTGGCTAGCTTCGTTGGCACAGGTCGCCACCATGGGCCTGCGCCCACTCCAGACACATAACTGCAACAAATGGCGCCGAAGAAGTGGCGCTGCCCATGTTCGAAAGAAGATAATGAATGGACGAGCCTTCTGCCAGTCCTTGGTGGGCTTGGGGAGAATACAGGCTGAAGGCAAGGGATCAGGTTGCTTGAACCCCGGAATGGAACGCAACACGTTGGCAGGAGTGAGGCAGCGTGTTGTCGGCACAATGTGAACACTTCTCCTGCGCAGAACATCCTATGCAGAAGAAGAAAGAAGAGTGTAGGACACATGATGTGTACGCAAGGAGGGCAGTGGTCAGCCGGCGATATCCCCAAGGTCGTGAAAGAGGAAGCCGCGCGTCTTGTTTGGATAGAAGCGTGTCAACAAAGCAAAACGAGTCATTGATGAAGGTCGTATTCATGATGTTCCAGCACTTCGCGAGGAGCTTGAGCTCGCGCCTCAGATTAGTACAAAACAACTTCGCAACCTGATAGAACGGGTCCTTCCCAGAGGCATTCAAAAGCTCACCGTCAACACCTAGGAATAGTTCATCGATTGCGAAACGACGACGGCGTAACAATGGGCGTGAAGGACCTGGTCATGACTGATATTGTAGCACGCACGCGGGAAGGCCGCGTGGCGAGCCCAGTGCCTCTGCCAGCGGCTATGGGTATATGATTGGTCGGCCAGTCTCCCACGACGCGGGCTTTGGGTAAAGATAGTGATGGGAAAGAACCCCGATTCGCGAGAACCCACTGGTGTAGACAAACCTGCCTTGGCTCAATGGTCGAAGAAGCCAACTGCTGAGGCGGATGTCCTCCAACTGCATGTCAGCAAAGCCGATGTCCCGTGCGCGGGGGATTGAAGCCACACGGTCAGGAAGTCTAAAGTTGTAAAAACCGGGAGCAGCTTGCTGCGTGGACAAGACTGAGAGCAACGAAGAGGATGATCGATGCGACTTCGTCTGGCCCTGCGACAATTATGTTGTCATGTGACCGTGTTGGTCACTGGCGATGAAGTCGGTGGTGACAGGCGGCGTTCTGGTCATAGGTGAGATCACGTCCGGACTCACGATGAGGTCGGCGAGGTGGAGTAGTGGCTGATCGGCGCCGCCGTGGACAATGGTGACGACACCGAAAGCGTTCACGACTGCTACATCGAGGCAGGTTGATTGCCCGTCTGAGCACTGATCACAAAACGCTTGCGAGCACCATGAATGCAATCAAGGGAGCAAGCACATCATACCACTCAAGTCCATTAGTCAAACCAAGCGGCAACAACCGAGTACAAGTCAACTGACTAAGGCCACGGAAAACGCCAAAGGCGCCCCGATCACACAATGGCTACACCCGAGGGTCCCCCTAACGGGGTGCAACACGCTTCAATGACTCCCAAATACAAAAACGTCTGACGTGCGAGAAACCATGAATCGAGTCCACACGTTCGAGTGGCGAATGCACTGGCTTCCCTCTGCTGCCTTCAAAAGACAGAAGCAACAGCAATTCATGGGGGGGACCAAATAGACCTTGTATCGCGGCGCAGGTACACGCGGATGGCTAGCTTCGTTGGCACAGGTCACCACCACCGGCCTGCCCCCCCCTGTACGCGACTGCAACAAATAGCGTCAAAGTTGAACTCACGCTCACACACACACAATGCGCGCGCAAAAATGTCAAGCTCCAGAACTGCGACGATTCAGCCCAGGATCGATCTTCGCCATCGCCTCCGTTAAAAAAAAAAAAAAAATAAATAAATAAAAAACGAAAGCTGCCCAGCTGCCAATATCAAAACGCGAGTTTGGGAAGGTCCCTACCAGGTCCCCAACCCTCGAACCAGCCAGACATCCCAAAGCATGCTGTGGATGAACACAATCAGCTCGCACCACGATATATGAAACCACGGGAAAAACCATTGTTTGTTGGTATCTGTACAGGAGAGTCATCATCGGGTGGTGCATATCTCCCAAATCAGATCTTCCGCCTTGATACTTGTGAACGGGCAAGCCGGTTTCACAAATGCCTTGATGACTGTCGTGGGGAGTCGCTTCGTCTTCGTCAGGCGCGTGCAGGTCGACCTGGGAAAGCAAATGAGTGTTGCTCTAAGCAAAGACCAAAAATCGGTGGGTATGAAGTGTAAGAAGGCACCATTCATGTCCACCAACCACTTTTGGGATGGGTCCGGTTTGATTGGGAAAGTTTGAGATGAAAGCTTGCTCCGTCAGGCGAACCATGACTGGAACGCAAAGTCAGAACTGGCAACTCAAAAGCTCACTCGTGTCTTTGACTGGCTCGGGCTGCTTACGAATATTCACTCGCCTGCACAGTTGCTCAAGGGAGCCAAAATAGTCCACCGGCATACCACACCTACATAGGTATCAATGCCCTCGGTAGGCCTCAGGTCAGGTGGAATCATATTCGAGCCTCGGTCCAACAGTTACTTTGGCCGGGGCCCGCCACAAAACATTTGGCGGTGGGAAGGTCTCGGAGCCCGAGTCTTAGATGACGAACTTGTGGGCGCCCAATTCGGACGGAGCCTTGAAACAATGCACCTCCAATTGCTCAGCCACTGCCTGGACTACTCCTCCGTCACTACCCCTGGCTGAACAAAGGGCAGACACTTCCACGTGGCAAGAGGTGAAAGTCAAATCCGTGGTGCATCCCGGGGTCACAGCAAAGAAGACTTCCGTTGCTTCAAAGCAAGTGACCCAGGCGCGAGCATCTGCCTCGAAAATGATGCCGGTGGTCAATCGGGGATTGAGGTGAGAAGCAGCTTCCACGCAGAAGCCATGCGAAGCCAAGTTGCAGAAGAGAGCCACAGAGGAATGATTCGTCATGTGCGTGCAGTTCTGATGATGCTTCTCCATGGTCCACCAATCCACCGGGACAGACAAGTGGCTGTCATGTGGCGTGCATGCAACGTCCACGGTTGCCGCATCAAGAGCCACAACCACTCCACCCATTGACACTGGAGGCCC
This sequence comes from Effrenium voratum, assembly GCA_963377175.1. NCBI lineage: Eukaryota > Dinophyceae > Suessiales > Symbiodiniaceae > Effrenium > Effrenium voratum. The sequence continues at coordinate 144,137 of CAUJNA010003736.1, read as the reverse complement.
AGGCGGAGTAAGTGCTCCCAAGGCATCATTACTGACACCGGCTCCCTTTTGCTTCATAGCATCGAGATTGGCAGTGCATGCCAGGGTGTGCATGGAAGCTGCGGAGCACTCTCGAATTTGCATTGAGAGTTCATACTGGGTGCTGGTGGGATGATAGGAGATGGCACTCCCACAATCACTTCCGAAAGCGCTCTTGCACACATCTCTTTGAGAGCGAGCGTGGGCCATAAGCCGCACATTATCAATCCGGCCAGTAAGTCCCATACCAACAGAAGGATCTTCATTGTCGTTGCCGATGATGAGGGGATACTCAGTGCCAAGCTGGAAGGTGTTAAAGGAAGTCGGCTCGGTAACAATCTCAACGCCGTTCGCGTAGCTCGTCACAGTCTGGTCAAGGCCATCGAAAACCAGAGCGAGGTGAACCCACTCGCGGGTCTTGTAATGTCCTCCGTGCACCGCTTGACCATGGAAGGTCCAAGTGATGTCACCTTTCGAGAAGCTCAAAGCGATGTTGGGATGGTGTAGCAACCATCGCCTGCTCCACGCTCCAGACCAGAACGTTTCCTCAGTTGTTCAATGAAACTGGAAAAAAAGGAACCCTTTTTGGGGAAGACCATTTTTAGTGGGGCAGCCAGAAAAAAAAAGAAGAAGAAAAAACAAAAACTGAAAAAGGGTGCCACTAAACAACTGAGTTTCGAAGGCCAGCTGTGCCGTGAAGGCGCGAACTGGAGAGCTCACTCCAGGCACATCCACTGCGTGGGAAAGGTCCACAACCACAGCACCATTACCTCAAGACAGGAATTCTGGACCTTTCACGGCCGCAAACGCCACAAGGGTGTGGTTGTCCCAAATATGGCAACCCGAAAATGAAACCCTCGCCAAAATGGACATAAGTGAAATAAGCACTAAAACCTGCGGTCCTCCGGTGGTTTAATTTTGACCCATACCCAAATCTTTGGAACAGCTTTCATTTGCCAAGTCTTGGCCCTGGCCTGAATCGAATTGCATGGAACTTCCGATGCCTTGGGCGACTGTGGGAGCATCCGTGGTGTCGTTCATGTGGGAGCCGCATTGGCCTTTCATCTCACCTAAGAGGAAATGCCTGGAGAGGTCTGGAATCATCTGATAGTTTTGGGCTCCATCTCCCCGCCAGTATGCGTTAGTTAAAGAGCTCCACCTGCGCTGGCAGAGCACCAAAGACGCAGCTACTCATAACGTTTCATCCTTCAATTTGGCTGTGGCTCTCAAAACTGGGTAACCCAAAAAATGGGTTGCCCTGGTAAATGGAAACATGGACCAACATGGACCAAAACCTGCGGTCCAATGGGGATCTTGAGCGGTGCCTCTGCATAGTACTCATCCCAAGCTGCAAACATGGGCAACACATGGTGGCCCTTTGACATCGGAAGCTGGTAGTTGGCGCCACTGCCAACCCCACTGGTGTGCAGCTCTCCTGGAAAGCGATGTGCTGCAGTTCGCTCGGACTCATAGTTCCAGAGCAATGATGACCTGGTGAAATAAACTTACTTTGAGCTAGCTACAAGTTCGCTTCTACATGGAGAAGAAAAAAAAAAAGAAGCATTGTATTGGAAATCATCATGGCCGTCTCAAGCCGGCTGCCATTCTGACGAGGAGGGATCACTCCCATCGCGATGACATCATTGTCATGGCATCATATCATTCCCAAACATAGTGAACACGTACAAAAGCGGATTTAATTTGCCCCAAGTCGCATGTACCTTTTCCGCGAACCCTCTTGGTTGAAGCCACTATCCATGAAGATCTCCATACCACCAGTATCTTCACCGATCACTTTGTAAACGCCCCCTTCTCCTCCGTACCAAACATTGCGGCCTTCGAGATCAAGCCAAACATAAGTCCCTGGCTGTGGATTCGTGGCTGAGAATGGCACGCCCAGGTCATTTTTCATTGGATGCCTGGCAAATGGATAGCGCTTGGGCAAATCAAGGCCATCAAGGTCCGTGACAATCTCCCGAAGGGGACGGAATGGGGGAAAGTCCAAACCGCAGGGCTCCCCATCTGCCGGCAACGCCGTGTAGACCAAATTCCCGGACGCACCGCTGGAGATGTTGCTGCCAATATAGAGCAAGCCATCACCTCTCAGGATTCTCACAGGATCCATGTGACACTTGTGACGAAACTGGCATTGCTTCGAGACCCAAGTTCACATCTTAAAACTCGAAAACCTTAAAGGGACCTTTATGAAGTTTGTGAGATCTGTTTGGGTCACATGTGCGCGCCTGTGTGGTATCCGTACCGCGGAAGTTTGTTGGACATGCGCTGATAGTCGCCTTGCACCACATCCACAATCTCAGCCTCTGGCGTCATTGGGTTTGCAACGGTGACATTCAGCCAATTTCGCCATTGGTCGCTGTTGCTGTACATGGCATACAAGTGATTCCCGTTAGGAAGCACCTCAAACGGCTTCTTCCAATTGGGGAAGCACAAGGAAGCTCCAAGGCCACCAGATCTGCAAGTCTTTCTTCCACAAAGACCAAGCACCATCGTCGAAGCGAGGCAGCCCTTCCGTGAAGCTGAGGTTTTCGAACTTGAAGTAGCGCACGTGCCTGTAACTCTCTCCACAGAGAAAGATTCGACCATCAGGGGAGTTGGAGTTGCACTTGTTGTGATCTGTTCGATGTTTCGCATCCGCCGCCTCTTGGACGACATAGTCGGTGCTCAACGGGAGCTGCATGTTCCAAAGCTCATGTCGGGGAGGAGGCTGCACGAAAGAAGAGCTCTCCCTTGCCGTCTCCAGAGCGTTGGCATCGTCGCTCCTCATGGAGCGCTGAAGCAAGGCTTTGCTGCTTGCGCTTGCAGAAGCGCATGCCGAATCCAAGCCGCAAGTCCCGGCTGTGGCTCGGACTGCCATTGGCATGGCCAGGAAAATGCCCATGATTCGCAACATCAGGGCACAACGGTTGCGTTGGGAAGGTTTGAGATGAAAGCTTGCGTCAGGCGAACCATGATTGGAACGCAAAGTCACTGGCAACTCAAAAGCTCACTCGTGTCTTTGACTGGCTCGGGCTGCTTACGAATATTCACTCGCCTGCACAGTTGCTCAAGGGAGCCAAAATAGTCCACCGGCATACCACACCTACATAGGTATCAATGCCCTCGGTAGGCCTCAGGTCAGGTGGAATCATATTCGAGCCTCGGTCCAACAGTTACTTTGGCCGGGGCCCGCCACAAAACATTTGGCGGTGGGAAGGTCTCGGAGCCCGAGTCTTAGATGACGAACTTGTGGGCGCCCAATTCGGACGGAGCCTTGAAACAATGCACCTCCAATTGCTCAGCCACTGCCTGGACTACTCCTCCGTCACTACCCTTGGCTGAACAAAGGGCAGACACTTCCACTTGGCAAGAGGTAGAAGTCAAATCCGTGGTGCATCCCGGGGTCACAGCAAAGAAGACTTCCGTTGCTTCAAAGCAAGTGACCCAGGCGCGAGCATCTGCCTCGAAAATGATGCCGGTGGTCAATCGGGGATTGAGGTGAGAAGCAGCTTCCACGCAGAAGCCATGCGAAGCCAAGTTGCAGAAGAGAGCCACAGAGGAATGATTCGTCATGTGCGTGCAGTTCTGATGATGCTTCTCCATGGTCCACCAATCCACCGGGACAGACAAGTGGCTGTCATGTGGCGTGCATGCAACGTCCACGGTTGCCGCATCAAGAGCCACAACCACTCCACCCATTGACACTGGAGGCCCAGGCGGAGTAAGTGCTCCCAAGGCATCATTACTGACACCGGCTCCCTTTTGCTTCATAGCATCGAGATTGGCACAAACTCGATGAATGGCTGAAGTGCATGCCAGGGTGTGCATGGAAGCTGCGGAGCACTCTCGAATTTGCATTGAGAGTTCATACTGGCTGCTGGTGGGATGATAGGAGATGGCACTCCCACAATCACTTCCGAAAGCGCTCTTGCACACATTTCTTTGAGAGCGAGCGTGGGCCATAAGCCGCACATTATCAATCCGGCCAGCAAGTCCCATACCAACAGAAGGATCTTCATTGTCGTTGCCGATGATGAGGGGATACTCAGTGCCAAGCTGGAAGGTGTTAAAGGAAGTCGGCTCGGTAACAATCTCAACGCCGTTCGCGTAGCTCGTCACAGTCTGGTCAAGGCCATCGAAAACCAGAGCGAGGTGAACCCACTCGCTGGTCTTGTAATGTCCTCCGTGCACCGCTTGACCATGGAAGGTCCAAGTGATGTCACCTCTAGAGAAGCTCAAAGCGATGTTGGGATGGTGTAGCAACCATCGCCCTCTCCACGCTCCAGACCAGAACGTTTCCTCAGTTGTTCAATGAAATTGGAAAAAATGAACCCTTTTTGGGGAAGACCATTCTTAGTGGGGCAGCCAGAGAAAAAAAGAAGAAGAAAAAAAAAGTGCCACTAAACAACTGAGTTTCGAAGGCCAGCTGTGCCGTGAAGGCGCGGACTGGAGAGCTCACTCCAGGCACATCCACTGCGTGGGAAAGGTCCACAACCACAGCACCATTACCTCAAGACAGGAATTCTGGACCTTTCACGGCCGCAAACGCCACAAGGGTGTGGTTGTCCCAAATATGGCAACCCGAAAATGAAACCCTCGCCAAAATGGACATAAGTGAAATAAGCACTAAAACCTGCGGTCCTCCGGTGGTTTAATTTTGACCCATACCCAAATCTTTGGAACAGCTTTCATTTGCCAAGTCTTGGCCCTGGCCTGAATCGAATTGCATGGAACTTCCGACGCCTTGGGCGACTGTGGGAGCATCCGTGGTGTCGTTCATGTGGGAGCCGCATTGGCCTTTCATCTCACCTAAGAGGAAATGCCTGGAGAGGTCTGGAATCATCTGATAGTTTTGGGCTCCATCTCCCCGCCAGTATGCGTTAGTCATTGGCAGGAACATGATGTCCCAATGAGGAGACTTCCACGCGTTAAAGAGCTCCACCTGCGCTGGCAGAGCACCAAAGACGCACTCCTAACGTTTCATCCTTCAATTTGGCAGTGGCTCTCAAAACTGGGTAACCCAAAAAATGGGTTGCCCTGGTAAATGGAAACATGGACCAACATGGACCAAAACCTGCGGTCCAATGGGGATCTTGAGCGGTGCCTCTGCATAGTACTCATCCCAAGCTGCAAACATGGGCAACACATGGTGGCCCTTTGACATCGGAAGCTGGTAGTTGGCGCCACTGCCAACCCCACTGGTGTGCAGCTCTCCTGGAAAGCGATGTGCTGCAGTTCGCTCGGACTCATAGTTCCAGAGCAATGATGACCTGGTGAAATAAACTTACTTTGAGCTCGCTACAAGTTCGCTTCTACATGGAGAAGAAAAAAAATGAAGCATTGTATTGGAAATCATCATGGCCGTCTCAAGCCGGCTGCCATTCTGACGAGGAGGGATCACTCCCATCGCGTCATGGCATCATATCATTCCCAAACATAGTGAACGCGTACAAAAGCGGATTTAATTTGCCCCAAGTCGCATGTACCTTTTCCGCGAACCCTCTTGGTTGAAGCCACTATCCATGAAGATCTCCATACCACCAGTATCTTCACCGATCACTTTGTAAACGCCCCCTTCTCCTCCGTACCAAACATTGCGGCCTTCGAGATCAAGCCAAACATAAGTCCCTGGCTGTGGATTCGTGGCTGAGAATGGCACGCCCAGGTCATTTTTCATTGGATGCCTGGCAAATGGATAGCGCTTGGGCAAATCAAGGCCATCAAGGTCCGTGACAATCTCCCGAAGGGGACGGAATGGGGGAAAGTCCAAACCGCAGGGCTCCCCATCTGCCGGCAACGCCGTGTAGACCAAATTCCCGGACGCACCGCTGGAGAAGTTCACTCTTTGTGACGAAACTGGCATTGCTTCGAGACCCAAGTTCACATCTTAAAACTCGAAAACCTTAAAGGGACCTTTATGAAGTTTGTGAGATCTGTTTGGGTCACATGTGCGCGCCTGTATGGTATCCGTACCGCGGAAGTTTGTTGGACATGCGCTGATAGTCGCCTTGCACCACATCCACAATCTCAGCCTCTGGCGTCATTGGGTTTCCAACAGTTACATTCAGCCAATGTCGCCATTGGTCGCTGTTGCTGTACATGGCATACAAGTGATTCCCGTTGGGAAGCACCTCAAACGGCTTCTTCCAATTGGGGAAGCACCAGGAAGCTCTCCAAGGCCACCTGATCTGCAAGTCTTTCTTCCACAAAGACCAAGCACCATCGTCGAAGCGAGGCAGCCCTTCCGTGAAGCTGAGGTTTTCAAACTTGAAGTACCGCACGTGCCTGTAACTCTCTCCACAGAGAAAGATTCGACCATCAGGGGAGTTGGAGTTGCACTTGTTGTGATCTGTTCGATGTTTCGCATCCGCCGCCTCTTGGACGACATAGTCGATGCTCAACGGTGGCATGGCCAGGAAAATGCCCATGATTCGCAACATCAGGGCACAACGGTTACGTTGGGAAGGCTTGAGATGAAAGCTTGCGGTGTCAGGAGAACCATGACTGGAACGCAAAGTCAGACCTCGCAACTCAAAAGCTCACGCGTGTCTTTGCCTGGTTCAGGCTGCTTAGAAATGTTCACTCAAGCAATGCACACCTTCAAGTTGCTCAAGCCGCGAGCAAAAGTAGGGTCAACCGGAACGCCCATTCAAATATAAATTTCAGCCAAAATACAAGAGTCCAGCCACGTGCAACCTGCAACATGCATGGCATGTTAAACCCAGGGGCACATGCTGGAGCCCGCGAGTGCAGAATTCCTTTGGGAGGTGTCAATCCTTTCAGAACTGCTGTTTGGCGGGCGAACATATGCCACCTGAATTCCATGTTCTGATCTGAAAGCACAGCCGCCGGAAATGGAACCGCCAGCCCGCTCCCGGAGCCTCGCTGGAGGTGCTCGACGCAGGTGCCACCTAAGCTCAGGTATCACAAGCGGAAGCCATCGGGAGAGGCTCATCCCCAGGCTCAACCCCCGATTTACACCGTGTAAACCCCCTTTTTCGGAACACCTCCGGTGGGGCTCTTGTTCCGCCCATGTTGTCCAAACCCTGCCAGTCTGGTCAGCTGGCTTAGCCGTGGCCGTGGTCCCATTGCCAAATCCTACCTCGTCATGAGCCCCCACAACCCCATTTGCATTTATCTAGGGCTTTGATATCAGCTTCCCTCATGGTTTGGAGTCGAATTGGTAGCATTCCCCGAACGGATCCAACCACCAATTAAGGATTACCTCGTCATGGTCAGCTTCTATCCTAGGATTCCCTCGAAAGGACTTGAGATCTGCACTTTTCGGGGAAGTACCAGACACTTTCCATAAAGGTCTAAACAAGGTATATCAAAGGCAGGCGCCACTTCCAGCAGTTCTTTGGCGTTGAGATCCTGACGGAAAGAAACGCGGAACCACATGTGGACCTCCAAGGAGGGTTACCATCCCCGCTGAACCCGCAAATTATGCCTGTTTGGAGGTACATGAACAACGGGCCGAACTACATGTCCTGCAACTTGGCAGCTGGTCGCCGTCTCTGGCGAGCGGCTTGCTGCTTCTTTCCTGCAGATCAAAATGCTCCATGCCCAAACAAGGAGGCTCATTGCCTTCATCGACCACGGCAGCCTTCGCCTCCTTGCCCTCCTAGTCGCACAGACTTACGCGGATTGGCTCAGCAATCACATTTTGTCCGAATGCAACCTCCAACTGCTGGCCTTTTGCACTGCCACATCATCCTTGCATTCCTTGCAAACTTGGAAGCAAATGCGAAACGAACAACTTACACAAGCCTGACTGTTGGCGGCACGGTCCTTCTTTTCTTCGGCTTGTCTTCTTTTTTCCTGGGCCTTCGGATAGCAAGCACCATGCGCAGGTCGGCTCAACCCACAGCAATCACCGTCACAAATGGAACCAGCCTCCCGAATCGCCACTTGCTGTTCGCAAAGCGGGACAAACAACTGTTGGTAAGATCAAATGAACGCACAGGTCTAAGGGTTTTTGTTTTTGCGCCCTGGGAATACACCCACTGGATAATGACCCCATTTAGGCACATTTCCGGATAAAACCGTGCTATTTTGCACCATTCTGGGAGGGTGTAATCCCAGGGTGTCATACAAAAACCCTCAGAACAGTGTTGGCCCAGCCTCCCGGTAAGCTTCGATCGCAATGCGGTACCTTGCGAGCATTTGGAACGAATACGGAAGCACATTCTAGCAGCCGGCCTCGCAAGTGCCCATCGCTTGAGCGGTGCGCGGAACCACCATATCAAGTACGCAATCAAAGCCGCCTGCCAAGTATCGTGCTCGATGGCTGTGGTAGAAGTAAAAGCTACGAACTAGAACAGTAACATATGGTTTATATGTCTTTATGATGGTTGTCCCCGGTCCTCGTTGCTTCACCTCCTAAATGGTGCAAGTAAACCAACCAACAAAACCCTGGAAAATAGTGATATGTTACAGCTTTGCCCGCGATCCCTTGCAATATTTAGAGCATCCGTACACGTCTTCGGAACCTGCAGGACGAGGACGTTAAAATCAGCCTGAGCGCTTGCCGGCTGAACAATGAGCATGCATTTTCATCCAGGCCTGGCGCATAGGAGGAACAGCCCATCACTCGTGGCTAGAAAGTGGCTGTGTCTCAATAGACACCTGGGTCTTTATTCTTCTGGGGTGGTGCAATCTTGGATGGGTGTGCTCTTTACGCTGCCCTTGTTTCGTGGTTGAAAAGAAAGAAAATGAAAATCAACCATGTCTGAGTCGTTCTGTCTTGAATCAAAACCAGATCCCGCTATTGGTATAGCAAAGCAAAGCTGTCCCCATTCGCCTCTCGCCATGCCAACGGGCATTCCAAAAAGGGGGTAACGTCCAAGACTTAGCATTCCAAACCACTTCAGTTTCATGGTTGAAGTACCGTTGCGGATGAAGGTCAGCGGAAAAGAATCATGCCAGCTGTTTCGGGTAAAAATCATCAGTGTCTTGACTCTGTGAAAGTCAGTGCTCATGCATGTGCATGTCTGATGCCTCATGTGCCTGGGAGTGTGACTGCACCTCACCTGATTCCTGACACTCTGCCAAACCTTGGTGACCAGCAGTGGAAACACACATGTTGACAAGCATTGGTAACCAACACAAGCAATAACCAACACAAAAGCTTCAAAGGTAAACGAAACTCTTCCGGATATCAATATGTTGCAAATACATTGAAATGCAAGTTGGCAACACCATCTGTTGAATGACTGTCGTATTTACAGTAATCGCTGACGGCAAAAAATGTGACGCCATATGTCCGTTCGTCCAAGTCTCATCACTGTCCTTGGGAAGTCGTCACAACAAGTAGCAATGAAGAACAGCACGCATTGCTTCTTTAACCCATTGCTTGGCGATCCTGCTGCCTGAGCTCCAGCGCCCGCTGCTTCAAATTTGTCAAATGAAAAATGTGTTCTGCATATGAAACCACCACGTGAAGGCCTTCTCGCTTTTTCATGTACCAAGATGACCTGCATGGCATTCTGTTACAAGGTCTAGCTTTCATATGTTTTGTTTTCATTGTAGTCCAAGCTATCTCACCCAAGCCTATCAAAGTAGTTCTCATGGCTTGGAACCCAGTTTTGGACACGTGCGTGTGCTGATTGGGCTGGCAATCAAGTGATCTCCTAGAAACAAACTCGAGGTGTTTTGCCTTTGCAATCCCGTGAATTTCGTCATCAACAAAAATTCTCAGTATCCAGTTCGTCGTTGGCAGTTCTTGCTTGGACCATACATGTCGGGCTTAAAATGGATTTGTTTGTTGCAGAGATGACATTCCATCGCACCAATGTCAGCTTGGTCTGCAGGAAAAATTTGTGATTTTGCATAGAAAACACTTATGATTTTGCATCAGCACACTTTATCTTTGAAACATGCGATCGCCACTCATAACTTGGTCATGATAGATCGTGGGGTTTGGACTTATCTCCGATCGAGGAATTGCAAAGGGACACTGAGAGCCAACATTTGATCTGGATTCCGAGGAGAGGTGAGGTTGCTTTGGATCGTAAGTTTCACTGCTAGCAGCCACTCACAGGATTTGTTGTCATTGCAAGCATTAGTACGCACTGCGTGCCTCCTTCCGTGTGCAACTTTGACACGAAGCACGCCTCTGGTGGTAGTTCCCGTTAGCTCTCGCTTTGGCAGAATTGCGTTTTTTTTCCTGAACAAATAAACACACGACGGTGCTTCGTGCACGTGTGTTTCACCAGCGAGGAAATTGAACTTAAACTCCTTGTCCGTCAGTCGCGCAAATAGCAGCCAGCGACCACCTGCATAAGCATTTCATGATGGGACCTCTAACCTCACGCGCTGCTCAAGCAACCTATCGCCTTCCCAGTGAAGCTCTAGGACAAACATTGTTAGAATCCTGCTCACTGCTTCAAGCCAAGATGGGACCAGTAATAAAAAGGGGGGAGGAACTCACAACTCGATCGGCCGAATCGCTTTGTCACAGAAACAATGACGTCTCGGAATCGGTGACTTATGACGCAGAAACGAGAAACGAAGACATCGCAGAAACGATGACATGTCACAGAAACAAGGACATGCTCTGCTGGCTGCCTTGTCACCCAAAGGCCCCATAGCGCAACGGATAGCTAGGCTTCTAGAGCGCTTCGACGCGCACGATCAGGGTTCGCCGAGCTCAAGACACACTCGCACGGCGCAGCGAAAAGGCTTCAACGCGCACGATCTCCGCAGAAGGCTCGCCAAGCTCGAGGCACATTCGCGCGGCGCCACAGTGAGAGCGCTTCGACGCGCGCGATCAGGGTTCGGCGAGCTCAAGACACATTTGCAGCATTTGCACGGCGCCGCAGCGAGAGCGCTTCGACACGCACGATCCGCGCAGAGGGTTCAGTTTCGGCTTGCAACGCTTGCAAAAGAGCGAAACGCTGCCCCTGCCATGAAAGTCGCAGACCCTGCTGCTGAAAATGCCGCGCTTGCCACGCAGCCCGCAGCATCAGCGCGCGACATACTGCGCGCGCCACGACAAACGCACGCGAGTGTCACAGAATGCTGCGCTGGCCATGGAATCCAGTCGTCAACGCGCAGATCAAAGCAGCGCAGCGCCGCAGCAAGAGCGCAGTAAGCTGTCGCGCGCAAGACAACTTTTTGCGACAACTGCCACATGTTTTCAGAGGTCCGATTGAATGACATAAGGCTTCCGCCGACGTAGCGGCCCTGCATTCCAAAACGCGTTTTGATCACAAAAAATGCGTGAGGCGTCCTCAAGAAACACAAAGTGCGTCGTTGCGAAAATCTCCGCCTCAGATTTTCATTTTTAAACGTAAAAAATCAGTTTTGCGCGAGGCTTCCTGAAAAGACACATCGCGAACAGTAGTCAGGAACATAGGCTTATACTACCCTAAAAAAATCCGGTTTTGGCGCAGGAGCTGCAGAAGTTTCACAAGTCCATGGAGTTTCGTCGCAAACTCCATTTCGGTCCTTGCTTTGCTTTGCCGCCGCCTCAGTGAGCGCAGGCATGTACTGCCTCACCAACCTGTTGGCCAAAGTGCAAGCGAGGATGCACAACGCCTCGCTGAAAAAGCAGGCTCTGGAGCAGGCCTCAGGGTCCAAGGCCCCTGCCCGCGGCAAGAAGCGCAAGCAGGCGGACGAGCCCGCAGCGTAGCTTTTATTCGGGGCGAACGCGTGGTATAGTTGCATCGAGAGAAGAAGGATCGTGCTTGCGCGCTGCGACGTCGTTTGTCATTTGCGGTTATGGCTCTGTTTCAAAGTTGCAACAACACACCTCCAACCTGTCCAAAGCCGACTGGTGTGTGTGTGTGGACGGTGTAGGCCCCGCGCCATCCCCCCTTCCCTAAGCTGACTGAAGCTGACTGAGGCTGACTCGCGCCGTGGTTGGTGTGCCAGTTGCCCAGTGTGGTCAGGGTGGAACCCAGCAGCACCTCCCCCAGGGTGGCTTCAGCAGCAGGGCCGAGGCCCGTGTCTGCCTCGACCTCCGTCGTGTTGCCGGCCTCCAGGGTTGCGTCCAGAATCTGGCGGCCGTAGACGTCCACCGTTCCTGCCCTCGAAGTGCAGGTTCGGGGTTGACCGTGCTCCTGGTCCCCAAAGCTGCCGTACAGGGGGTCGTAGACGTTGTCGGCCTCGGACATGTACACCACGAAGTTGGAGGCCGTGCCGAGCCAATACCGGTAGGCGAAGAGAAGCTTCCTGCCGGGGAGCTCCCAAGTCTTCGGCACGTCGTTGATGCTCACGACACAGGGCAAGCCGCTCGCAAAGAGTGCGTCTCGGAGGAAGGCCAGGTCGTGGCCCTGCCCCCTCATGCCGTAGTAGTTCATGATACGACCGGGGAAGATGTAGGGAGGGTCGGCCCACGGCCAGTGCCGCTGCGCCGACTCCTGCCGCGCCAGCCAACGTGCCCTTGGCGGCAACAGCAACCTCTCCCCCACGGCTGCCGTCTTCTGACGGCGGCTGCGGCTGCGGGCCCGCGCGGGGCAGCACGTTCAAGCGTACGTACTTGGCTGCGTCCTGGGGGAGCTGCGAGCGGAAGGCCTGCGCGGCTGCGAGCCCTGCTGCCCCTGCGCCTGCGAGGTCCGCTGCCGCCTGCGCGCCGTCGGCCGTGCTGCGCAGGCGGTCCGTGATGGAGGGCGGGCCCTGACCGTTGCTTGCCAGGGCGCCGGCCTCGGGGTCTCCTGTCCTCGGGAATTGCCTGCAGTTATACCAACCTAATTATTTGGTTTTTTTGTCGCAAAACCCTGCAAAACAGGAATTCTCCATCCTGCTGAACGTTTTTCCGATGTCACCGGTCTTTGTCACCGCTCCGTTTTTGGCGCAAAAAGCGCTCAAAACAGCCAACTCCGAAAAGTTCGTTTTTTCCTGTCAGACGGCAAGCGGGGTGTCTCAGCCTCTAGATTCGCTCGGTTTCGGTCGAAAACAGCTCCAGACGCTCTCGCAGCTCTCGATTTCCGTTTTCTGCCCGGAAAAGCAGGCGTCACCACTTGTCACCGCTTCGTCACCGCTCTCTTTTGGGCCGAAAAAGTGCGCAAAAGCGGCCAAGTTCCCGAGTTCCAGAGGACTTTGTTCTTCACAAGCACGACAGCCTGCCGAGGTCCTTGCTTGTGACACGGCAGCCTGCCGAGGTCCTCGCTCGTGACACTGCAGCCTGCCGAACTTGTCGAACGCATTCGTCGCCTAATATGCTGCCAATCTGCCGAACGGCTTCGTTTCCTGACCTCGCGGCCATTGCAGGGCTCCCGGACGGTCCCGGTCGTCCACTAATGCGCCGGCAGGCGCGGTCGTCCTTCCAGGATTCTCGGCTGGCAGCTTTTCTGCCGCATGGCTGGATGTCCTTGCGAGACGGCTATGCATTTCAGGTGAGACAGTGGTCGGTGCTGTTGCTATGCCGCAGATCATTCCGAGCTATTCATGCGGAGGCCGACTCCTTGTGTTGTTGGAGCCCGGATTGGAACTTGGCAGGGCTTGCAGAGCGGCAAGTGTTTGTGCTGTTGCTTACTGGTGAAGGAACGGGGAGGCAGTCGTGGCGTCGCTATGGGCATTTGGTTTTCCTTCCCCACCAACTGTACGGGCGTCACTTTTCAGGACCTTGAATGTCAGTATGTGGATGCGGTGCCGACGAAATACAGGTTCGAGGCCCTGCGTTATGCCCTTGGCTGGTGTGGTCTGGATATGGATGAACGTGGTCAGAATTGGTACAGACATGTTGAGAGCAACTTCGAGCAGTGGTCGAAAGGAGACCTGGCCGCCATCAACTTTCTCTGTGGAGACGGTGTAACCTCGCGAAAGACTGCGCTCGAGAAAGTAGTCCAACACGTACGCCTGCGAGTGCTGCAACAGGCTGTTGGTGCCAAGGATGCTATAGAGCAATCTCTGCTCCACGCCCTTCTGGACCTCTTTGGAATATGCTGCCCCGCAAATTGCGGTCCTGGGGGAGGAGGAATGCAAGTTCGCCAAGAGCCGAGGGGTGGCCAAGGACCCGGACGGACGCAAGTTTCAGGTTGCGATCCTTCGCAAGGCAGCAACCGATGGCCATTCGTGTTGCTGCAGCACGGCCCGGGGTCTGCATAGTGTTGCCCGCCCACCCTCGCAAGCATTTGCGAGTGGCCCGACATAGGCACCACTTCCGAGATTGCGCCATACTGCTGCGCCTCGTCCATGACAACCAATTCCGCCTCCAACACCGGGGAGTTTGGAGCGCATTGGACGGGCGTCCAGGTGTCCGGGACGCGGGATGCTCCTCAGAGGAGGTAATCTTGACTAACTCTGCGCACTATCGCTTGCCTGCTTGCTGGAGTGCCCCCTCTGCTTCATTGGTCATGTAAGGGAAGGAGATGCGAGGGCCGCTGACCACCGGATGGCTAGCCAAAACCCGCGCTGCTACCCGAAACAGAGGGGCCGGATCGTGCCTGAACCAGGCACCCAATCCTGTGAGCCGAGGCATACCCGGCAAGACGAATGACCATTCAGCGGCAAAATACTTTGACGCAAGGCATGAAAGTCACAACTGTAGGAAATGGACCAGACGACCAGGTCCACAAAATCACTTCCGTGTAATACGCCGGAAAAAGGTGCGCAAGGTTTGAGCAGGAACATCGGCTTTGCGTTTTCGTGAAATCACCTTTCGAGGTTGCACAGTCGTGCTCTGACCCGAAACCTTTGGAAGTGCAAGAGGGGGGCCCCTGCCAGTCGATGCAACGATCACCTCGCGCTCCATGGCGAGACTGCCAACAATCAGTTGCGTCTTGGCATCATACGGGAGGGCAAGTCGAGCCAAGGCTTGGGACAGCGCAGCAACCAAAAGGTCTTTTGGCGGGCAAGGATGCACCAAACCACGCTATCCATGTGGAAAAGATCCCGAAGCACCCCAAGGAAAGTCCGGACAATGATATGGCCCAAGTGCTTCCCACTGGTCCCACTCGTCTCGAACCTCAGCACGCTGCAGAACATCGAACCTAAAAGGTGAGTGAGGGTCGAGGGTGTCGGCAGCGGCGCGGCAGCAGGATTCCAAACAGCGCAACACTAGACAAAGCTCATCCGCAACAAAAAGGTCTTCTTGCTGAATGCGGCAAATCGCCGGACCCGCACCTTGGCATTTCGTCTGCCGCGCAGCCGCCCGAGCACGCTCCAACCGAGGAGCGCCGGAACTGCGCGCAGGAAGCAAGCTGGAGACTTTGTCCAACAGGCCATCACATGTCGGCAGGCAGCCTGAAGGCGGTTGCACCTGATTCGCCTGACGTGCGACCTCAAACCAGCACCTTTCAACACTGATCTCCCAGTGGTTGAGGCCATGAAGGACAAGGCCCAACTGCCTGCAGGGGCCCTGTGTCCAAATCTGGCTGCCAATATACGCAACATGAACCAGCCCGCCACCAGCAAGAACACGAGAGACATATGCCGACAACATAGGTCGAAGACGAGGGTGGGCGACCCAACCCGCAACCGTTTCCCATGAAGCAAGTGGGACTTCGATGAGGTCCAGAGCACACTTGGCATCAACAGCAGCCTCAAGGATAGCTCAAATCGAGTTGAAGAGTGAAATAGCAAGCACAGGGCGCTCGGTGGCAGACAGCCCACGTTTGGTTGCCGCCCGTGCAATGCCTGCAAGGTGATCAGCAACCTTGTTGGCTCGGATACGTTGCCGGGCAGCCCACCGCCGAAGGGGAAGAAAGCCCCCGGTCCTGTCCCCAAGGGAAAAAGAACCACCCCAAGAAGACAGCCCGGCCAGGGCGCCAAACAAAGAAAAGGGGGCCAACCCCAAAAGACCGAGAACCCACCCCCCGGAAGAAGGCGGCCCATTTGTCCGTCGGAAAGTCTGATGCCAACACCTGACTTTGCAGGTGCGGAGCTACAAACCTACATAACCCTGCAAGTTTGCATCCCACTGTGTTGCAAGATCCTAGTGCTTGCCACAGCAACCCCACTGCAATATGCCAAATACGCAAGAGCGTTGGCCATCAAGAGATGGACTCCACGAAACCCCACCAACGATGTGCGGCATTGAGCATGCATTTGCGCCAGAAAGAATGCCCTCAAGGCAAGAAGGCAACCTGCCTAATTAAGACAGTGTAATGGATAGGGTACCCCCATGCACACAAAAGGCTGCGTCAAGGCAAGGTCACTCAAAGCGGACCCGCGAGTGGTGGCATCGAAGCTATGTACAATATCCACCACTCGGGAGTGGTACCAGGAGAGGCAAAGCACTGTAAATCAAGCAAAGGGATTCTTGCTATCTCAAGTAAATCAAGAGGACCTGAAATGCCAAAGCAAAATTGATCACACTTGCAATGGAAATCCAGTTACGAAGCAGCAAGAGCATGGTAATACCAAGGTCACGTATGGCCCGAGGCAACCGCCCCAGGAGGTGCACCGGACCAACTTCCCAAGGATATTCAATATTCAATTGCGACGAGGTCCTGTGAGTGCCATTGTCACTCCACAAACGTAGTGGCACTAGGATCACACCACAGAGACATAAAGGGGATTGTTGGTAAATATCAGCAGTCACACCAGCCGATGTAACTGGATGCCGAAGGTCAAGGGCCAAGGACACTGAAGTGCAACACCAGAGTGCAAATCTGGCCCCTAATCCATCATACAGATGCACGGCCACGAAAGGCAAGTATAAGAGCCTGCCCTCAACGCGACCACCGTTACTGGAGAAGGCTGATTACTGTCACAGCACCCCACCAAGTCATGGCCATGAAAGGCAGGTAGTTTGGGCCTGCCCTCTACGCGACCACTCTTTCTGGAGGAGATTAGCACCGGGACTGAATGCCACTTCGACCGGCAAAGGCAAGGCTAGTGTCTTAGTCGTCAGCTTTCCAAGATACTCACCGAAAAGGCGTCGGACCTCAGGTTCATGTGGCATCCAAGGACGGACCTTGAAACCTGAAATCTTCATCATGCCAAAAGGGTATCCAAGGTTAGTCACAGCTCCGAATAGGGGTTCACTCCAAGGCAGCACAAAAGATTGCAAGGCCGTCTCAAGGGGTTGAAGAGCACTGAGCTCGACCAAGGAGACACCAGGATTTTCAACCTGCCTGGAGGGCCAACACAATTTTTGGGCCCAGTCATATAATGCCTGGGTAAAAGTGGACTCCACGGGCTGGCGAAACGAAGTATATCCGGTGAGGGCAATATCAATGGCACAAAATCTGCAGGCACTGCAACAGAGGCAAGTGGAGCTCTCTCTTCATGCTGGGGAGGTCGGATGCCATTATCGGCCTTGACCACAGGGAAGGCACGGACAGTTTTGGCAACTCCTGTCAAGACTAGCCCCCAATGATGTCTGCGGAAACCAATGGCACTGTAGGCAGTATCACGCACCACCAGGGCATCTTGGGAACCGGCGTCAAGAGCAGCCCCAGCTGCCTGGTCTGCAAGGTGATTACCCCAGAAGTCAAACAACACAGGGTCAGAAAAAGTGCGCACATCGCTGCTCTCGTCCTGGTGACTTTTGATCTTGTCAACAACTATTGATCTGTTGCCAGGATGGGCCTCAAGTGCCTTGATCAGCAACAACACAAGGTCAAAGTTGGGTCTGTTGACCCACTTCGTGGGCTGTGGAGCACATCGAACCTTGGCAATGGTATTGATCACGTACATCGGGTCGGTGACAAGACGGATGTGACGAAAGCTACCAATTGCCACTATGGCAGCAGACAATTCTGCCCTACTAACAGTCTGCCGACCCGTGTTTTCCCGGTACGTGTTTTCCGGTACTAAAGACCGAGAAGACAGGGGGCGCCACTCCAGAAAGACGTGCATCACGAGCCAATCCAACCATGCAACGATCACTCAAGTCATCAAGGAGCACAACTGCAAACGAAGTATCACACGTTGACAAGGTAGGGTTCTTGCCAGCACCATCTGTGTAGAGAGTGACAATCCTATCTGACATAACAGGAGTCCAAGATACCTCTGGTCTGGACATGCACAACTTGATGAAGGCTTCACCTATTGGCAAGGTTTGCACAAAGGGAAAAAGGGCTGTAGTCTCATCCAAGTTGTGTAATACCGGACAATCATCCCGAATGGGCTGCGTATGGCTGCACCGCAGTACCCTATGGGCGACCGTATCAACTTCACCACACGCAGGGCAGGTGGGCTGACAGTTGGAGATATGGCTATATCTCTCCTCTATAGCAATTGCACCTGAGAGGTGAACATGGACTGCACCACGATCCTGGATACACTGCATCTGGCCTATGACCAACCTGGTCATATCCCAGTCAATTTCCAGAGGGCGCTCAACCCCCTTTCTTTTCCCTAATTCGGCCGCCAAGACAAATGCCCCACTCACAGAGGATGCACTCCCGAAGCAGCAACCAATCGTCCTCCCGAATATGCACTTTGGGCCTTCTTGACGAGTGTACAAAACCTTCATGGTCAACTGTTAAACCAATGCCCGCAAGATAAGCACGCAATGCCGTCAGTGGTCCAAAAGGGGTACCAGAATGTTCAATGTTCTTCTGAGCATGCGGATTTGCATGAACAAGGTGGCCAACATGGGATCAACATCCGGATCGTGCAAGAACAACGCAGTCTTACGATGCGCCCAAAAATGGGTATGACACACCGCAGTACAGATGTGGTCACGGAAATGCTGAAAATGCTTGCCACCAAGGAAGGTAATCTCAGAGCACGCCAGGGCAGGCTGGATCACCCTGCCTTGATAAGGCGGATCTTTTCTTTGGACTCTATCGGCAGCCTCTCGATTTTCTGTAAACGAGGGATGGCCGCCTCGATCCTAGGGAGTTTGATATACGTCATGGGGGCTCCAAGACATTTCCCATGCTGTTGTCTTTTCCAAGCAACCCGTGGTCGGTTCTTAGGCTGGACATTTACCGTCCAAGTCCACGATTTTTTGGCATCAATTTGAAGGGCCATCATCCTGCAAACGCAAGGTTTCGGCGACTGCTTGCTCAAAAAGGTGACAATTATTGGATGTGAGATCAAGGTTATCGACAAAAACCATGGCAATGACCTTGCTGTCTGCACCATTGTTGTTAAGCAACTTGATCCTATGCAACCAAAAGGCGCCGAACACTGCTGATGTGAGCACACTCAACGGGTCACCTTCCGGAATACCCGTTCTAGATGTAAAGCCACCAGAGAGGCTGCCCTGCACGCGCAAGCGCCGGTGCACGGAGTCGAGAAGGCCAATCCACACATTGACCACCGCAAGAGGGACCTTCACGGCCATCAAGACTTGGCGGACAAACTCACGAGGATTGAAGAATTTTACTATGTCCATACTCGATCCATAAAGGCTTCCCTGCGTGAGATGTGCGTTTTCAATCAAGACTTGAGTGCAGTAGTACGATTCCCACGAGGCACGGCCTGGGAGTCCACCCAGTACCCCAGGTGGCAGAAATGGCAAAAGTTGTGAGGTCAGCTTACGGCTCAACGTGCGGGCAAAGATTCTGTAACACAGCGGGGCAATGGTAATGGGACGGCAGTCAGTGATCTGGTCCGGTTCCAGAATTTTGGCCAACAGCAGGACTCTGGAAAGCATCCATGTTGTCACAAAAAGGTCAAGAAGCTTTTCATCAAGGCACTTGAGATCACATAGGCACCAACCGTCAGAGCCAACACTCGTATTGGATCGAGTGCGGGTAAGGGTGAGGCGAACTTCGGCACTTGTAATGCACGGATCCAAATCAATCGGAAAATTGCCCCCAAAATCACCCATGTCAGGCAACCCTTGGTCACCTAAGGTTGCAGCAGGGTTCCAGAACTGATCCCAGAACCGAAAGAATTCTCTGTGCATATTTTTCAGGTGGGTGAGCCACGAAGATCCGCCTTACTCACCTCCTGACCCGGATGAAGGAGAATGGTCCTGCGATCCTGATGCAGCTCCAAGGTCTGTCCCTTGCAAGTCACACGAGAAGGAGGATTCACTGGCTGTTGTAGCTGCAACACTGGTTTACACTTACTGCGGCATCTGGACACCAAGGCAGGTTTTGCAACCACTGTCACCTGTGCAACCTCAGGCGTGAAGTCACTCTGGATGTGCTGGAATGCGAGCTTGCCGCCCTGGTCGCTGAAGGACTTCTGCAATCTATGTTTCCAATCCTCATGACAAGCACTCCTCTGCCGGGAGAGGGCCTGCTTCGTCCTCCACAGAAGGATTATCACCCGTGATCGAAGGCAAATCCTGAGCATCCGACCAAGTGGAGTAGGACACCCCAAAACCACAAGCTGATAGCACTTGGTTCTGAATTGCGACAATCTGCTCACACAAGACCGGGGTAGGTTCCACTCTATGGTATTTACCTACGCATCTGATCGAAGCTTGCAATCGGCTGCACAGAGCGGGCCTCGTCACCAACCTGGTAATCAGAAACTCTGCCAGGTTTGCAGACTTGAGGGGTTGGAGCAATTTCAGAGTCGGGTGCCTGCATCGGCCTTCCTGAGAGGATTTCAGTTTGAGAAGTGGTGAAGCATCCTGTAATGCAAGTTTCCAGGATTTCTCCAAAAGCCGGCTCAGTGCCAGAAAAGGGTCACTGCGGAAATTGGAGCTAGCAAGGAAGGCTTCCTTACCTCCCTCATGTCGGTCTAAGACATCCTGTGCCGAGGCCCATGACCCCGACTTTTTCAGAAAGGCCCGTTGCTCTGGCGTGAGGATCCGGGGGAGTTTCCAATCAACAGAGCGGCACACAATGACATCCAACTGAAATACACCACACAGAGGGCGATGCTGCGGGAAAGCAAAATCTGCAATGGTACCTGCCGAAGACAACGCACAAGTCATAAAAGGACACATGAGCATGATGTCGTGGCGAACATCTTCCTGATACGTCGAACCCAATGTCTGTCCAAATTTGACCGCTGCAACTTCACCTATTTCAGCCCATCCAGACGCTCGAAGAGGTGCAAAGGCACTGACTGAATGGTATTCGGCATTAATGTCACCCATGATCAAAGCAGGTCCCTTCCACTTCATGGCTAGTTCCACAGCAAGCGCGCACAGGAATTCGCGAAGAGCTTTGCGTTCCTGATCACGCTGTCTTCCCTGTACCCTATTTGGAGGAAGGTACACCGTAATCACACAGATTTCCAAGCGCCCATGCTGCACAATCACGGACAAAATCCTGGAAGTGTCCGTCATGCTCTGAGGTAGGGACCGGCGATCTCTCCTAGATCCATGAGGCGAAATCCATGCAACACCTGCATAGGTGGGCTTGTGAACCAAATTGAGAGCATGACGCAATCTAGGCTGACAAGCCTTGCTTGGAATATACTGCATTTTCTGTTTGGCAAAATATCTGCTAGCCGCCAAAATGTCTTGATGGGTACTCGAGGTTTCAGTGAGTCCCCAATGACCTTCTGGCAACTCAATGATCGAGTCCAAATAAAGATTGAGTTTGGTACAGTTGATCGTGCCGAAGATCATCCCCTGCTGATCGCAAGGTGGTCCTGGATTTGCCGCCTCCCAATGCGAAACCCCCGCATGGGGTGAACCCCAAAACCTCTCTCAAGATCAGAAACCCCTGAGATCTCCGGCACATGAATGTTCCAAGGAAAACCACACTGCACAAGTGCCACTGGCTTACGCCTGCAATGAACAGCGCAATAGTCCATGAATGCAAGATACTGTAATTGGCAAAACCAACATACATCCCGGTGCAATCTTCCCACCAGAATAAACGACCACATAATGGAAAAGGGACACATCAAAGAGGAATCACATCTCGTCGTCTTCCATCGCCTCACCACTTGGATGCTGCACCTTGGGGCGCTTTCCCTGACTTTGTTAGAGTGGGTCCGAAAAAGGGCCTCCATCGAGCGTGTCAACTGATCCGACTGCTGTTTCATGGCCACATGCAGCGACTGGTGAAAATCGACGTGGCTTTGCTTCAAGTCAGTGCGAATCACATTCATCTCCTTGGCAGTCACCTCCACGTGAGTGGCCAGCTTCCCTTCCAACGCAGAAAGGTGAGCCTTGGTGTCCTGCTGTTGTAATGCATTAGCCATGGGCGCATCGGTATTGCCGAAGAAACGACCGTGGGTTGACCCTTATTCCAGCTCGCCCACGGGTCACTCTTCTGAAGCGGATCTTCATGGGAACCACAAGTTTGCTGCAACGCCGGCTTCCATGCCCCGGCAACAATGACATGTGTCTCTTTCGGAGTCTCAACCAGGGGTTGCGAAGCCTCTTCAAGACCTTGGCCTTCCAATTGATCTTTTCCAACCATGCAGCAACAGTATCAGCGTCTGCATTCTCGGGAACACCTGTAAGGCGCCACTTGAAGATCACTCGGATGGCAGGTGGAACATCTTCTCCTGGTCTCTTTTTCTGCCACACCTCAATGAAAACTGCACTGCTGAGTCGCAAACCAAATGACTTCCTATTGCGGATGAGGCCCAAATGTTTTGAATTCCATGGCAGTAGTCAGAGCCATTGACCGGTCTTTCCCACACCAAAAAATTCGCAGATTCTCACCCTTACGGAAAGGTTTGGGTGAGAAGTAGATCGATGCAGCAGTGAAGCCACTGAGCTTCAAATAGGACCAAACATCCTCCTGTCCCACTCGTATGAAAACATGAAACTCATCAGAGGTCGCAGGCGTGGAAGATTTGGAGTCACGTCTCCAGGACCTACCCCAAACATCTTTAATCTGACTGCCAAGCACATGCTTCAAGATTTCTTTGACCGGTGCAACCACCAGCTGTTCCCATTGCGACTCGTCCCTGTAAACTGTGGTGCTTAGCACTGCGTCATCTGGTGTAGAGACAGTCGCTCCCTTGCTCAAATGTAGCTCGATCTTCGCCTCCCCCAAATGTACCAGCCACAATCTGGCCAGCGCCCTGCGCTCGCCGTCACTGACCGGAAAGGTGACTGCTTCCTCACTGAAAGGGTCGGGCACTCCAAGAGGTCTACAGCAAAGAAAACTGTGCTCATCGGGCATGATAGCGCGCTTTCCATCCAGAATAGCCTGCAACTCCTTTGGAATAACCAGGAAAAGGCCTGACACTGTAAGAGCCCACGTTCGATGAACAACAGCGTTGCTACCATCTTTATTCTTGAAGATACCATCCGGAAATGAGATGTTAGCCACATCCAAATCATCGAATGACTGCTTGGATGACGCATGCTTTGTCACTGGTCGCGGCATCTTTGCAAGAGCCGGAAGTAGCGACCGTAGATCCACCTTCCGTTCGTCACCCATCTTCAGCAATGCCGCGAAAGCTGTAGCATCAGGATGTTGCATGATCTGGGAGAGGAAAACGTCAGCTGGAACCACCTCCGTAGTTCACGAATTTTGGCCTGGGCGACATTGGCATCAGCTCCTCTACCAACCATAAGGCCAACTGCCCTACCCAAACAACGTAGGTCAGTACCAGGTTTGGTTCCACCTCCGACTCCCTTGCCGCCTCCACGCAGCCTGAAACAGAAATGAAGAACTGATCCATTGGAAATGCCATATTCGCGCAAAGGGCCAACACCAAGGATGCAGGTCCCAAAGTAAATGCGGACCTCCTCGGTTTCACCTTGAATCACATCAACAAGTCCTGCCACAATATCCGACCCAGTCGGCTCCTGTATCTGAGAGAGCTGTAGGTACCTCGTGCGTCCATTGGGCAGCCGGATAAAGACATGGGACAAGGCAGCTGAGAGTTCATGGCTTCCTCCATACCATGGCGTAACACGATTTTGTGTGCCAGTCGGATCCTGCACGCCACTGAAGATCGCCACACCTCGAAAAACAACATCCTGAAGAAAGGCACCAAGAGAAAACGTAAAGCGGGGGATTCCAAGGTGTTCCGGTGCACATACCGACATGACATGATGTCCATCAATCTGAATTGCAATCTGCAAACCTCCATGTAGATGTCCATCAACAGCAACTGCAACCGCCGGGCCAAGACGAGGGTCTTCTTCCTGAAAAGCGATCTGGTATTCATGACCACATCCACCTCCTCGTACCCTGAAAGAGAGCTGGACCACAGACCCATCTGAGATGCCATGGTCAATCAGTGACCCTTCCCGCAAATGCCTTGATTGAAAGGTCAGCAACGCCTCACCCTCATCAGCCTGAATGACATCTGCAAGTCTGGAGAGGAGATCAACCACGCATGCCTCAGTGGTGAGTCGGACACATCTTGTGCCCCCCGGCAGCTTCACAATTGCAAATACGTCTGGAAGGGCACTGTGGACGACACCTCGGGTGATGGATGCATCACTGAACTAGAAGACCTGGCCTCATCCAAATCACGGTCATCACGAACAACCTGGACGCACGGCAATGCCAGATCAAGGATCCTGTCATGTGGCAGAGCATCGATATGCAAACCACGCACTGGACCTCAACATGCTCAGGCACCCACACAGACATAATCTGATGGTTAAGGCATGTTGCACTGCTCCTAGCTTGAACCCAAACATGGAACCTCAAAAGAACAAAGCTCGTCCGAAGCGGCCGCAGTTCTTTTTACCGGGATTGCTGAAAGTTGCACTGCTTCCAGGGCACTGGTGCGCCTGGAACAGCAGGCACATTGACCCCCCGAAATGTGAAAAGGCAAGACAATGCGTGTCCTTGCGTGCACATGCAGTGCTGGGGGGGGCGCGGCATGCGTGCCCACGCCCCAAGGTCCGGAGACCGAAGAGTCCGGAGACTCAAGGTCCGGAGACCAATGTCTGGTCCGGAGACCAAAAGGCCCGGAGGCCACCAATGAAAGTGCAGAGTGTCTGCTACCTATCCTTGCAAAGCCTGGCATAGGGCAATGCAGGGTGGGTGGGTGGGTTTCAAGAAATGAAACCGCAGGTTTGGGTCAAGGCTAGGAGCAAAACGGCCAACGCATAGTTCGATTCACAACATGCCCTAAACACAAGGGAAAAGAAACCCTAAGCGTTAAGGCATGTTGCACTGCTCCTAGCTTGAACCCAAACATGGAACCTCAAAAGAACAAAGCTCGTCCGAAGCGGCCGCAGTTCTTTTTACCGGGATTGCTGAAAGTTGCACTGCTTCCAGGGCACTGGTGCGCCTGGAACAGGAGGCACATTGACCCCCCCTTCAGTGTTTCAGGCAAAACCCGCTGGGCCGCAGGCCTCATCACCCGCCCTTCAGAGTGGGGTTGTACCTGGCAGGGCAGATGCTAGCGCGACCATGCACGCTGGGCTGTGAGCAGCCTGTTATGCAGTGACTGCACTTTTTCCGGTCAGAGCGGCTTGAGTAAGCGGCTGGCTGACGTCGCCAGTTGTTCTGGCTGACAGGGCAACGGCGGTCATTTGGTCGCGAGGCATGTCGGGATGCAAGTTAGGCTGGTGCAGCGGTAACGGCGGCTGCTGCCAAATGCTCTGGGCGCCAGGGCGCATGCATCGGACACAGTTGAATGCCTCGGCCTGACATCGCTAGGCTTGCAGGGCTGAAGCGTATACGACTTTCAGGGCGATGGCTGAATCGGGCCAACCGACCTCTGCTGAGATCGTCAGCCCAATCATTGCACCTTCCTGGAACGTGCGTCGGCTGCAGCAGCACATTGTGAGCGTGAGCCCAGAAGGCTGTTAATTGCACAAAGAGTTGCAACGGCCAGGAGGTCGTGAACAGTTTGTTAAGGCTTGCTTCCGTGGCGGAATTGTCTGTGCCTGAAGGCATGCTAAACGAGTAGTGCCCACCACCAATGTGGCTGTGGGTTGCTTGCAGCAGGGATAACTGTGCAAGAGTTTCGAAGCATGCGATGTACCGCTGTCCAGGCTTGACAAGGCAGGGCCACACAGCTCTTATGTCTTGCGTGTTCCAGGTCTCGGCGAACCACACTACTTGGGAGGATGTGATTGCCCAGCCCCCGATCCCTACCAAATCATCTTCGGCACACGCATCCGCGGCAGCCAGAGCTTGCAGCTGGTGTGGCCGCGCCAAAGGCTGAATAGGCGAGTGCCGAAAGCACGACGCCAGCCAAGTAAGGCATTGTTGGCTTGACTTGGAAAGGCTAGTGTATGGGTTGTTGGGGCCCGCGACGCGCACCCATGTGGGCTTGCTAGTGCCAGGCACTTGCGGGATGTCCTGGGCAATGCATGGTGCGGCCTGAAATTTCCAAGATTTTGGAGCCCACTGTGATCCACAAGCCTGGGAGGCTATGGCTAGTTTTGAGGTCCTTATTCAAGGATGCTCTAAAGGCTGACCACATTTGAGGCGGTATCGAGTGCATCGAGCCTGGTGGGCTGTTGAGGTCCGCGTACAGCGGTGCTAGCCAGGACCTGAGATGTAGGGCAATGCTGGTGGCCCAAATAAGCAGGCCTATGCACTGCTCGAGTGTTTTGCGGGGCACCCGTCGATTCCCCAGAAGGGATTTGATCAAGGCGTCCAGCTTGGCTAGTTTAGCCGACACGAGCTGAATGGTGTCGTGGGAGAAGTTGATCTCCCAACCGCACCAAACCAGGCTATCCTGGAATTGCGCCTTTTTCCACGAAATGGGCGCTGCAATGGCGCAAAAGAAAAGCACCACCAAGGCAAACATGTCTGGCGCGCTATCCCGGAAGAGTGCACACAGAAGGTCGTCCACAAAAAGGAAGGCTTTGTGGGGCTTCCAGGCTAGCAACCCATGAACCTGACGAAGCAAGAATGCGCCGGTGCGCTGTAGAGCTTTCCTTGAAAGGCGAAGAGTAGAAGGCCATGCTCTTCAGGGCGGACTTGCACCTGTTTGTGTGCGGCTTTAAAGTCAATGCTGGCGCCTATGAAGGCGCCTGGAGTGTCTTCTGGCTGCGTGAACAGCGCCAGGTCAGATGCCATTGGCAAGCTAAGGCGCTCTGGCAGATGGCATCTGGTATTGACTTGGCACACGGTGCTGTCCAAGACAAGGCGCGGCTCTTTGCCTTCAGCGAAAACGATGTTTAATTTGCCTACGGCAATGCCTAGGGGCCATTTTACCCGAGCGTCGGCTATGCTGAGGCTGGTTTCAACAATCCAGTTGTTGGCAATTTCATTGCGCAGCAAGCCTTGCACGGTTTCTGGCTCGTCTTCGGCCATCTTCCAGTTGCCCTCGCAAACTTCCAGATCCGGCGGCAGCGCGGAGTCTGGCTTTATTGCCGGCCATTGAAGGCTTGGTGGCAAGGCTGACACGGCTCCTGTCGGTACTCCGTGTTGCAGGAATGGCAAAAGGGCCATGTCTCATATCTGAAGGGCAGGGCAATTTTAGAGCGGTGTATGCTAGGGTTGCCACTTCCAGGCTTTCGGACGGCGAGAGTGGGCAGTCCGAAGAACCGCTTTTGATGTGTGCCAGGATACGTGGCACCAGTTTGCGCTCATGCATCCAGTGCAGCCAGGGCCTGGCGACTGCTTGCAGCGGGTGTTCGGGTTTGGGGAGACACCAATCTGCGGATGAGTGCATTCCTGCTCCGTCGCAGGTGGGGAGCCTGCAAGGCGCCAGTGTGATGGGTCTGGAGGAGTTGGAGTGCAGTGGCAGTGCTTGTCGAAAAGAGCCTGTTTCACTCACCCTTCCTATGCCTACCTGGGCCAGTTGCAGGGCCAGAAAAAGGGGGTACTCTGCGCGGTCAGCGTGGTGAGGTACATTCCTTGTTCCTTCACTCCTGCAATGCTTTGATGCTTGTATGAGTGATTGCAGCGAGCCTGCAGGGCCCGTATTTTCGAACTGTTGCAGCCGAACGCCCATGACTTAGAGAAGGCTTTGTTGCGCATGCAGGCGTCTACCCACACCAGGGCACACTGGTGATCGCGTAGCATTTGGAAGTTAGCCTCTTCCAGCCAGGACATGGCTGACGGCGGCTGCTCCCAAATGCCAACGCCACCACTGCTCTGAACAGGGCTCTACCACGGTCGTGGATGGTTTTGCTATCCGACAATTTTTTACGCTGCGCAGGCGAAAGGCCGGGGACCCCGTCCATGTGCTGCGGCGTTCTCAAGGCTTTGGGCCCGCCCGGGCGTAGTTTGAGTCTGGAGTATTCTTTGCAAGGCGGGGCAAGCATGATCAGGGCCACGACTCCTGACCAGCAGAGTCTGAGGAGTGCCTCGAAGACTCTGTCATCCAGGATGTCGTGCGCAGTGTCACCATCTAGGTCAGAAGGCTCGAAGCAGTCAAGGCCAAGGCTAATGGCGGCCGACGTCACTGGGTGCAGCCTACCTGAAAAGAGCCGCTTTGAGGCTGGATGCAGCTGTGAGTCTGATGAGCTTGCCCGGGCGGGCGTGTGTGGCTTTGGCCGAGCGCTGGGTACGCTACGGTGTGCAGAAGGCAAGGCTGGAGTCAGGGCAATTTGCCCTGGCCCCTGCGATGGTGAAGACGGTTCATGAGGCCCGTCGTGGGGCAAGGCCGGCGGATGCATGGCTGCCCGATCCTGTGCCGGTCCAAGATCCGGGCTGTTTCACGTGCGCTTATTGTGATCCATGGCAGGATGCTTTTGCTGGCAGCCCACTATGGCGCACACGTGGGCGAAAGGGCACTGGTCATTAGTGCAACTGCCCGTTTGGTAGCGCCGGCAGACCTCTCTCCCTTTAGCAACACCAAGGCAAAGGGGACCCAAGCGCGACCTTAAGCCAGCCCGCGTGCCCTCACGCCCCACCAAGAAAGGCAAGGGGAAGTCCAAAGGAGCCTCGTCGTCGCCAAAGCCTAAGGCAGAGTGGTGCAGTACGTAGGGGCGTGGCGGTGCTGGCACGGATGGCTTGGACATCTTTGGGCGCAATTGTAGAAGGCTGTGCACATCGTTTCTCATGTGCGTCAGTTCGTACAAGGCATCATCCAGGGACCATTGCTGCCCTAGAAGGTCGGAGCTGCCCAGAGCTTGCGATCGGCTGACAGAAGCTCTTGGGTATTCACAGATCTGGCTGTGAGACACAGGTCGGCTATTTTCTTGTCGAAGGCAGGTGCGCTGCTTGGCACAGGGCCAGGGCATTGCGAAACACGGTCTGGATGCGGGTGAGCCACCCCGCTGCCAGCGAGTGGTGCTCCACGGACACCTCGGGAGCTGTAACTCCGAGCGAACTGCTCGGGCCGACTTTGCTTCCATGCGTTCCTGGTATTGCCGTGATGAAAGGCGATACTGCCAGGACACAAGGCTCAGAAGGCGGATGGACGGCGTGGTGTCCGCGTCCAGCAGCTCACCTGGGTAATTGGATTTGAAGGTTTCTATCAGGCTGGACACGCGTTCGGATGTGAGCTTGGGTGGCAAGTGCTCTGCCCAAGATGCGATTTGATTGGGCTGCGTGCATGGCGATCCGGAGCTGGCGGCCGGTTCGGGAGGCTCTGAGCGCAGGCTGAGCCGATGGCACTCGGCTCGGGCTTTCCTAAGGCGCGCTGCAGCCACACTAGATTCTGGATCCTCTATGTTGTTGGCTGTCCAGAAGTCCCTGGCAGAAACTATGAAAGGCTGCAAGTCTGCAATGTTGGGGAAGTCAAAACCTCTGGCCAAAACGAGGTCCTGCAGGCCTTCAGGGACCCGGGCTTCTGTCAGGACGTCCTGTAGCCGATCGCGATCCATGTGCATTAGCAGTGACTGCTTTGAGGGCGGTTTGAGAGGAAAAAGGATAGCTGCGAAATGTGTACAGTCAGTGCGGATGGCAGGCACTGGACCGGCGCTTGAGCGCTGCTGAGTCGCCGACCTCTCAAAAGGCATACCTAAGTTATCGAATCGTGTCGAATTCGGCGGGTCAAGGCAGGGCATGAACGTTTTAGCACAGCACGGCCACGCACGCCTTGCGTTTGCAGAGCTGCATGTCTGGATGAATCTGATGCACAGGGTACGAGCAATGCTTGAGGCGCAGGCCGCAAGCTGTCTGTACTGAGTTGCCGTGAGTGCACTGCACGGCATGCACGGATCCCCAGGGCACAAGGCGAATGCCAATTGAATCGACTGCAAGGGTTGGCGCCTGCATGCAAGGCGAGAGATCTGGTGAGCACGCCTGCTCATCTGGTGGTTCCGAAGATTCCAAGGCGGCTCTTGCCACTGCAAGTGCTTCCTCATCTGCATCCAGGGCTGTGGACAGCAAATTGTCCACCTCCCTGCGATACAGGAATCTTGTCAGGCCGGCTGGGAGGCTCTGAAGCTGCAGATGCCTGTGGAACCTGAAAGTCTGGTTCCACGGTTTGGTGCTGCCCCCCCCGAGCCATTGGTCGAGGGGGTCTCCAGCCCCGTCGGATGGCGGAGGTGAGAAGGCTTCTAGGGTATCGTCCCGGCTGTACAGCAATGCGGACGGGGGGCGGCGGTGTCCCTGAAGCCTTCTGCTGTCTTCCGGAAGGCGTAGCTGCACTGCTGCACTGAGTAATGCGCATTTAAGGCTGTGAAGGGTAAACGAGGATGCCTCGTGCTGGGTAACCAGCTGACCGCCTTCTGATTTCCATGGCAACTGTATGGCCCAGCGAAGGCAAACCAGTGCCTGCAAATAGGACATCGGTCGCGAAAGGCTGGGGGCTTGCGCCAGCTTGCTGCTAGCGACGCAGGATTTGAGTATCAAAGCCCATTCGGCAGTACACCTGTCCTTCAGTGTGGCTTGCAGCTGAGCAGTAGAAGAGGGCTCAGCTGGGCGTACAGGGCCATATGGCCTGGGCATTGCAGGCCTGGTGCCGAACGGCGTGAGAGCATCACTGTGAGTGGCGGGCTGAGCAGGGATCGAATCTGGTCTGTGCGTTCCTGGCTGAAGTGTGACTGCAAGGCTAGACTGCGAGCAAGGCCTGCAGGGCGGCTTGGACAGGGGGCAGGAAAAAGGGTCTACCCAGGACCTTAGTGGGATGCACTCTGGAACCGGGCACCCTGGTCTCTGATTTACTACTGAAGGCCTGGGGCAAGGAGGCAGTCAGCTGAAAGCGGAGATCACTAACATGGGCGCGCACTGGGTAAGGCCTGGACCGACCGCAAGGATCCTTGCCTGAGGGCAAGCCGAGCTTTGGGTTGGCCTTGGCAGTCGTTCCCGGCGATGTGGAATCGGCGGAAGTTGCAGGACGTGCGTCTCGAGGGCCTGACCACTGGTGTGGGCAAAAGGCAGGGCGGTCTGCTTCCATTTCATCTGAAAGGCCATCGGGGGAGAATGAAAATGCTCTCCCCCAGAATTGTTTGTTGCGGTAAGGCATCGAGCCTAAATGCAACGCCGGTCAAGATCGTGGCATACGCACAAGCGATCATCTGAGGTGTTGACCAGAAGGCTCGTTGGTGTACCTGCGCCGCAGCAGAGTCATGGTCAGTCCGCAATGTTAGGGCCGAGTACAACATGACTAGGCCGTTTTCCTGCGTTTGCTGCATACGGAGCGGTTGAAAGGAGGGCCAACGCACTGCGCAGGCGGCACGAGTAAGGCGATGGGTTGCAAACAAGACCAAGGCTTTACGAAGAACAGTTTGTATTAAACAGGAACATGAAAAGAGCGCACTGCGCGGCCCTCCTAAAGCTGAGTTGCGCGGTCAGGCACAGGGCAAGGCATCAGTACATGGCGACATTAGGCTGCATGGATTCATAGCACCGGCTGCAATAGTGCGAAGTATGCGTGTCCTCGCACAAAGGCATCCTGTCGTTGATGATGCGGCCGACAGGCGGAGTGGAAAGGGCAGGGCGATGACGCACAAGGCAGTGCGCAGCACACTCGGGATTGGTCGTCCAGGTACCATGCTTTGGCGACCCCCCCTACTCGCGCCGCCTTCATAGTGCAGGGCAGTTGCATGGCAGGAATTTGCGCACACTGCTCCAGTTGGGCGATGGCGCGTGTGTTCTCCTGCGGCTGGGAGGGCTTTGGCCAGGGCTGCGCGGGCCTGCGGTAAGACTGCCGTTCATTGCGTTTCCAGCAGGAGTCAATGCTGAAGGCGTGATGGTCTTCGTCAATAATGCGCGTGGCACACGTGGGGGGGCAACCGAAAGGCAAGTCATAGAAGTTCATCCACTAGCTGCCGTCCCACGCATACAGAGGCGTGTCCGGTGCAAGGCCCAAGTGCTGCAGCTCAGGCTTGGGTTCGTGGAACCCGGATGAAGGCTGAGGGGCCCAGTCGCAAGGCGGGCTCAGGGCTGCCTTGGGCGGGGGCCCGGGCGGAGGCCTCTGTGGCTCTGAAGGCAAAGGTCGACGGCCTCGAGAATGATCTCGGATTCGTCGACCTTGGCCCCCCACATCTCGATGGTCATGGCGTTGTAGGACTCGTCCTCAGCCACTTTCATCCAGGCGGCCACGTCGGCGTCGATCTCCTCGCCCTCCTGGTCATGGGACCAGTCGGGCCTCTCCTCCATCGCAGCATACTCGTGGAGTGCTTTGGCCAGCTTCAAACATGTGGGCCAGCCAAACAGCACAGGTTCTCCTTTCACATAGGGTTCAACGCTCCCGATAGCCGGGAGAGCACACCTGATCCGTTGGGCCAACAGCTGCGTGTTGATTGCCGCATGAAGGAATTTCGACACAACCTTCCGGTTGGCATTGCTGTATGTCATACGCACGTCATCGTATCTGTGAGCCAGCAATGTCATGACCGACGGGTCGATCGAGTCGATCGCCTTGATGCGGGCCCCATCGTCGATGTCCCCATCTGCAAGGTGTCGAAGGCAGCCGTTCATAGCCTCATTGTAATCGGAAGTGAGGCCATAGTCCTCGGCGTCCGGGTTACTGATGAAAGTAATGTCCCGAATGCGTCCGAGCCCAACAGCCTCCTTGAAGAAGTCGAGCTGCTCAAACACGCGGGTCTTCTGAACCTTTGGCCATTCCGACGCGGCCTTCCGGCCCGCCTCCGTACGATTGAACCGTTTCTCATGGATCCATCTGCACCCCACGTACCCATAGTTGCCGAAGACATCGTTTCCCCCCCACAATACGTAAACCGAAATGGGAAGCTGTTTGATGCCCTTCTTGGAGTTGTCCTCGGCGATGAATCGCACTTTGGCCTCCATGGTGCTATAAATAGCGTCAAGCCCTTTTCCCCAGTCCATGCCGTGGTAGATGTTGCGGACCCCCTTCAGCTGTTCGGCCTGAAGCAGCTCCGCCACATGGCGCTTGGTCGGGAATTTGTCGTTCGGCTCTTCGACCATGGCGCAGGAAGAGTCTCCAATGACCAAAATGTCGACCACCTCTTCCGAGGGGCATGGCACAGCGCGAAATTCCGCTGGGGCGTTGCGCCCTAGGACTTGGATCAAGTCCCAATAAGCCATTTCTGAGTTGCTCCCGGCTAGGGTTCCCCCCAGCATCACTCCCGGTGCCTGTTCTTGCGATGCGATAGTCCGAGTCACCGTGTCCGGTTCCGGGATAGTCGCAATTGCTGCCTGCGTCTGGAACTGCTTCATCAGCTTGTCCCATTCCACCAAATTGTAGATGGTGCGCTGAATGTCGAGCTCCTTCTCCAACACGTCGTTGAGCAGGATATCAACGGAGGGCGCGAGGGACGACATCCTTATCGCAGGAGTTGAATGAATCACTCGGGAGGCTACTGAGATCGAAAAGGCTGCGTGGATCGCATCAGTAAGTTTGAATGTGTAGTTTTCGGTGTTCTTAAGTGATTGGCCTCTACCTTGCGCATGTGGTGAAGTACACCGACATTTGAACTTAGACAAAGTTTTCCCCAACATTCCAACATTGGTAGCAACAGACCAAGGCTTCTTAAGAGGGATGCCGTCGGCGTTCACTATTCCCACAGCACATCCATCAAAGTCAGATTTGTCAAGTCCGTGCTTGTCAAGAATGCTCTTCACCTTTGGAAGCTTCCAATACGTGCATCCCTTGGGCCATTCAATGGCGATTGAAGGGTTGAGATGTCCCATTTCATCCAAGAACGCCTCAAAAGATTTCCACAACGCGTTGAACAACTTCCTGTGGTTAGCAACTTTCTTCCTAGCTGAGGGAATCTTATTGTTGATAAAGTTCCATGGTGTACCCCCCGTGCAAGGCAGGCTGGCCCAGATCAGTATGTGTTGAAATTGTTTTGCAAACTCAACAGCAATCTTTCGGTTTTCACTCTGATTGAAATCGTTATTGAGGGTGAACCTGAATACCTGGCATCCAGCTGCAGTGGATCTGCCTACGTCACCAAGCTTTGAGTCCTCTCCACAGCACACTTCAATGATGCATCTGGGAGTTGGGCATGGTGCCGCGGCAGCAGGTTTTTCTGTGCGTCCATCCTGGGGGACGATCCGCGATTCTTCGATGTATCTGATTTGAGATCGGTATGACTGATTAGCCTGAGGGCGTTTTTCCATTTTTCACTGTTCGTGAAAGGTTTGGTGCAGATGTCGGCAGATTGCCTGACTGTGTCTGCATGAACCAATTGATAGTGCTTCCTACGGAACTGTTCCGCCAACCAAGCTAAATTCACTCTTTGGGTTTTGTCCGTATGACGAAACGCAGGGGATTTGCCTGATTCAAGGATCCTAATGGTCGATTGATTGTCTTCGACGAACACTCCTCTAAGACATTTGGGCCCAAACAGTGAAATGCTAGCCGAGCCAACCTCTCATCTCCCACGTAGTCCCAATCGGTAACGGCTTCCCTGATTTCGGTGGACTCAATTTGGTAGTCAACATCAAACGTCCCATATACTCGAAACAATGTTCTTCCCGTCCATCTTTTCACAGGCCTATGGGGTTGGAATCTCCAATCGTCCTGCATGAGATCTACCTCCGCTTTCTCGTCAATCATGATGGTAGTTCTGGATCTACCCAATATTTTGCAATCAACGGGGCAATCTTTGGTGGATTCGGGGTCAAACAATGCATTCCTAACGCGTTTGTGCACTCTAGATAAAATGAATCTGTGTGATTCGTAAATCCAATAGTCCCCAGAATCGACTTTGGCCTTGGGAATCACCTCTTGCTTAGCCGGCAGGGCATCGTCTGGCAAGTCTGGAGCGTTGGGCCAAGCTTTGGAGCCTCGGTTGAGGCAGTCTCTGGATTTGCCGGCAGTGCGTCTTGAGAAGGCACTGGTGCGGGTGCTGAGTCTGCCGGCGCCTCGGGCGGCAGCTCGGGTGCGAGCTGGTCGGCCCAAGGCTTTTCATTTTTACTGCAGGGCTGATACAAAAAAAATTTCTGCCCTGGCAGGGTCGAAGAGCGGCACCAAGGGCGGCTCTTCAGTGCAAGGCTCTGGAAGGTCTTGAGTAGACGCCCCTTCAGGCGGCAAAGTTGAGGACTCATCCGTGGGAAGGGCGGCTTCGACAAGGATCTCGAGGCTGTCCGTTCATGCAAGGCTGTAAGCATGGCGGTCAGGGCTGCCTGGTTCTCTTCCGTCATGCTGGAGACAATGCCCATCAGGTCTAGGGCACCTGGTCCGACATGCTTAAGGCAAGTGAATGGGGCCGAGCAGGAGCGTGGCGCGTTGCACACTGCTGAAATGGCTACAGGCAAAAGGCAGTGGTAGCAAAACGGATGCGCACACGAACATCTGCTCGGGGCACGTGATGACAAGGCTGCTGGAGAGCCGGCGCGAGCCTGTCATGCTGCCCAATGCACAAAGACCCGAAAATGGCATGGGTGTGGCACGGCTGTCAAATTGAGGCTACGGCAGAAAATGCCTGAGTCCGCCGAGCGACAGTGCTTGTCAGAGCGGGCGTCAAGCAGAGCGCGAGCCACACACTTTTAGATCTGTGAGCATGATGTGAGGTCCACTGGTTCGTGAGAGCGCATCTCCGAGGCTGGCAATGCGGGCATTGCAGGCTGAAGACGCACTAGGATGAATTCAAGGTCTTCAAGGCAAGACAAAACCGCGTTCAGAAGGCGTGTTGTCTTAGGGCCAACACATGCGTGCAAGAGTGAAACTAAGGCTGTCTCGGAGTGCTCGTGCCAGCGGTGCTGCACTGCAAAGTTCCTGAAGTTAGGGTCGCAGGCGGCTGTCAGGAGACCCCTGGCTGAAAGACTTGTTGTTTGGTACAAGAAACATGCTGTAGGTTTGTTCCAGTCAAAGGCGGAGGCAAACAAAGCCAGGCTGTCCACGGTGAAGGTCTGGCCCTGATTGGCATATGCAATGGCAAAGGCACACAGTGTCAAAAGGCGGGCAATATGCACGGAGCCCTCGTGAAGGCCAATTCGCAGGATGATGAAGTCCAGGTAACGACGAAGGTGGTTCAGCAGGGCAAGCTTGCGTGGCCTGGCAAAGAATGAGTCTGCCCAGCAGGCAAGCAGGCTAATCCATTGCTCCACCAATTCAGGGCATGGCTGAGTCTCGTGGGCTGAAAGCGCCATTACGGCGTGTTGGGCGAAATGGCTATGGCGTCTGGGCACATTGAGGTGAGCGCTGAGGGCTGGGAACTGCTAGGTTCCTGGCCGGTTCGCCCAGATGTGGGCCAGCATATGCAGTTACATGTGTAGCAGGCACACCGTATTTTTTTCGGCAAGAGTGGCGCCCTATCATGTGAGGGCGTGGTATGCAAAGGTTGCCCAGTGCTGCACAAACTCCACAAGGCATGACAATGCACGAGTGCCCTCGATCAGGGTGAGGGCAACAAGGCAAACGGCGATGATATGGCAGAAGAGCTTAATGCGCAGAAGGACTGTGTAGAACTCGTCTAGCATGACCTCAAGGTCTAAGTAGCTTCTGGCTAATGTGGTGTGGATGGCGTCTAAGGTGTCTCCGTCACACTCCATGGCACAAAAGGCAAGGATTTGGATCGGAGAGTGAACGAGCGCTATGCAATAGATGCAAATCAACATTCGGCTGATGTCCAAGTGCGAATGCAAACAAGGTACCATGCACGGTGTACACAATTTCTAGGCCTGGAGAGCAGGGCTTGTGAAGGTCGCGGAGGAACCTCAGTTGCCAAGTGCTCGTGGCGCAAGGCAGCAACCTTGGGGGGAGGTCATGCATGACCGGGGTCATGACGGATAAACCTGATCGCAGGGCTTAGTGAGGTCCCTTGGGAGCCTCAATTGCCAAGGGCTCGCGCCGCAAGGCAGCAACCCCGGAGGCCTGCGATTCAAGAGCGGACTCAAGAATGCATGACTGAGGTCATGACTGAAGGCATTGCGCCTGTGTGGAGGTCCCGGAGGAGCCTCAGTTGCCAAGGGCTCGCGGCGCAAGGCAACCCGGAGGGATGCCATTCAAGAGCGGACTCAAGAATGCATGACTGCGGACATGAGTGAAGGCATTGCGCCTTGTGGAGGTCCCGGAGGAGCCTCGATTGCCAAGGGCTCGCGGCGCAAGGCAGCAACCCCGAAAACCGATTCAAGAGCGGACTCAAGAATGCATGACTGAGGTCATGACTGAAGGCATTGCGCCTGTGTGGAGGTCCCGGAGGAGCCTCAGTTGTCAAGGGCTCGCGGCGCAAGGCAACAACCCGGACGGATGCAAATCAAGAGCGGACTCAAGAATGCATGGCTGGGGTCCCTTCAGTCAGCGCGCCCGTGTGGAGGTCCCGGAGGAGCCTCAGTTGCCAAGGGCTCGCGGCGCAAGGCAACCAATCCGGAGGGATGCAATTCAGGAGCGGACTCAAGATTGCATGGCTGGGGTCCTGACTGCAGTCAGTGCGTCTTGGAAAGGTCCCGCCGGAGCTGTACAATGCCTGAACACTGGTGTCTTGGCAGCAGTCATGGCGGGCTGAAATGCAACAACTAAGACCGTAGCGGTGAGGCAGGCGTGCACTGCAACTCATGTTTGCTGAGGCTCATGAATGCTGCAGGCGAGGTAGCCAGTCAAGTGCATTGAGGCAAAGTGCAATGTAGCGGGCTCAAGATTCAGCCGCGATTTCGCGGCACTTTTTTACATTAGCCTATGGTAAGGAATGCAAGGCTGTCACAAAGGGCAGAGCGTCGCCAGTGCATGTGCATCGCCACAGGCTGCGCCAGTTGTCACATGGTTGAAATGTAAGGGCTGAGACATCGCGCTGTGCCAAGTGGTGGCACTGCCGATGATGAAACACCTTGCGCTTTGGCAGGATGTACACGGACTCGGGGCGGCATGACGGCTGAAAATCAAAGGACCCAAGGAGTGCCTTGCGGTACTGGCGTAGAAGGCACCAGATGGCAAGGCAGGTTAAGCCGGACACAAGGGCTGTGTAAATGGCGAGGCACACTCCGAAACACAGCAAGGCGTCCATGGCGGCGTTTCCAGTTTCAAGAAATGAAACCGCAGGTTTGGGTCAAGGCTTGAGCCAAAATGGCCAACGCATAGTTCGATTCACAACATGCCCGAAACACAAGGGAAAAGAAACCCTAAGCGAAAGCATTCCGGATAGTGATCAGCCTCAAGGGAGGGGCCAGTGGACGTGGGAATACATAGTCCGGAAAACCAGGCGCCAGTTGCTCATCACACCTCAAAAACTGGATCCGACATCAACTGCACCATATTCCCGGCTTGCTTTGCACATGTGCTCGATTCAGTGCTCAGTGCAAAACGTACTCACGGGCAAGCATAGGACCTTCGTTTTCCCGGCTTTTGAGGCTACTCCATGGTATTTGGTGATTCCGGATGATGCCAGTGACAAGCTCAGGAATTTTCACTTGTGTGATAATGCCACTTGCAGGTCCTTTTGCGAGATGGATCCAGATTTTTCATGGAAACCAGATGCATAGAACCACCTGCTCAGGATGGTGGCATGGCCGGTTGTCATGATCCTTCAATGGGCAGTGCAACATCCATCCTCCTGTGACCCAAGTCAACTTGCATTTGCTAGCTCTAAGGCGTTGCCGACTGTGTTCAATCCAAACAGATCTGTGCGACAACCAGTCTGGCCACAAACCAAGCGCCGTAAGAACATGCTGTAATGCAAAAACTGCGTGCAACTCGGCAATGCAGTTACCAATCACATGCAGGGCCTCCGAGCATCATCCGGCAGGAAAACCTGGAAGGTGATCCCTGAGCACAAGATGGCTTCGGCCGCCGTAACAAATCGATACTGCGATGGAGATGCAGTGGACTTGATGAGCTTTCCATATATGCCTCCCAAAGACAGAGCACTAGAGTCCAAACAGTGTTGCACCCCATATGACGCCATCAAAACCGAAGTCGGCAATCTGTCTGATGGCAGGATGGTCCGGAAACGACCAATGTTACTTGGAAGGTACATGGCTGGGTTGCGTCGTTCCTCAACTGGCAACATCCCTCTAGACAAGTAAACTGCCAAGACATCTGGAGTCAAGAAATGTTGTTGCACATATGCTTCCGGAAGGGCATCACACCATGTATCATCCTGATCCATTCCAACTTTCTGGCAAGTTGGGCGAGCAACTCTTGGTTCAAGGACCTGTGGACCCTCCGACCTCACAACCATGGAAAGAAAACGTGGTCGGTCAACCGTTGAAAAACCACCAAGGCTAACCACCTCATGCCACACCAGGTCAAAGCCGGCCCGCTTGGCCCTCTCCGTGAAACCTTCAAAGTATCCAGGGTCCGAGCGCAAACCCGGCACATTCTCAATGCATACAATCCAGGGTCGTAGTACGCGCATCTTGCCAAAAAGGTAATCGAACGGCCATGCATCCCCACCTAATCCGAGTGGATGTAAATGGCGGACAAGGAGGCGAGCACAACCAAATCGAAACACCCTGAAGGCGCATCCATGTAAAACCAGGAGACTCCGACACACACGCCACGCAAGAGATGTTCTTCCGCAAATCATCTGCGAATGGTGGCTTCTGTTGATGAGCTTGGACTGAGCAGTGAACACGTTCATGCACAGCACAGACCTTAGCGTCCCAGTCCAATGAGAAACACGTACGTCCCGGAAGCCCCAAGGTAGATAAGAAGCTGGTCCCACGCGACCACCCACTGAAGCCACCTGAGAAGATCTCAGCGAAAAGAAGTGGCTCCCTGGCACCACTGCCAAGTGGGCAGATCTCCGTGAGTGGGCCACAAACCGCTCTTGGGCCAAATTCCGTGGTCTCAATAAGCAAGTTCCGGACGAAGACATCAAGATCATTATCCCAAGCATACTGCGTAGCCACTGCACACAAATTGGAACCCGACAAAGGCTGACAAGGATCTGGTAGCGGCACCGTCATAGGGATACCAAAATCCCGAGGTACACATCCATGAGGGCACCTGAAGACCCCATCTCTGCCTTGGGATCCACGCAAATCAAAAAGCAAGCATGTACTCTCCTCCATAAGCGTGGAAATACTGGAAAAAATCGTCACCACCGGCGAACCAGCCGCACAAGAAATGCATCCATCACACTCGAAATCTTCCCGCCAAAATGTAGGCATAGTTGCACAACCGAAATCGCAGGGAGATAAAGAAAACAGCGCAGTTCCGAAAAAGTCACACCAGTCAAGTTGAATCCGAAATGGCCCAGTCTGCTATCGAACTCCCATCAACCCCAAAACCCTACCCCGAGGAGGTCTTGAGCCGAAAGGGCTTAGCAACCTTGTTGGCCTCCCGAGGGAGATGAAGATACCGGATGGCGCGGATTTGGTGCGACACGAAGGTACGTAAATGGCTAAGCACCTGAACAATGTCCGACCGCTTGGAGCGCCCTTCGTATCTCATAAATTGCAAATGCGGCAAGATATCGCCCTGCACAACCAGCTGACCAGCGCCAAGACCTCCAGCGGAGGAAATGTGTGGCCCGGAGTCCTGCGTCCAGGCCAACGGCTTCAGCAACCAAATTATCACTGCAGGAGTGATGGGAACAGCACCGCGGCCATGTTGTCAGCTCCTACCTGATATAGAATCCAACCCGCGCCTCCTGCCAGCCCATCACGCTGCCCTGAGCCGTCAAACTGTAGGAGCCACGCAGGATCACCAGAATTCCATAAACCGCAACGAACTTGCGCCCCAGCCGGGATGGCTTGGGTGGCCACAGCGCGTAGGTGAACCTCACCACAATGGCATTCTTCAACCCGAAGCTCAGCATTGGCAGTGCCCCATACGGCATCTGTTTGCTGAAAGCGTCTGAGTCGAATCTGTTGTATTACGTACTCAATGGTCAACGCAGTTATAGCCTCCTCCACAGAGGACACAGCAGTGCGATGTATCCTGACCCAAGCATACCCTTGGACGAGCAGCAGGGATTGGTTGGCATGGTTCCATTCCTCCGGACAACTATCAGCAAGCCAGTGGTACTCAGGCAACAGCGCAGCCAAGAGCACGTTGCCAGGGAGATGCGCATCCGCGACTGGATAGAAGCCGAAGCCAACACGTCCACATCCGCAACAGCAGTAGTCGTTGCGCGTACACTCCGCAACATGGGACTTGTAATGCATCCATGCATCGTCATCCTCCCCAATGGTCCATCGAAGAAGGGCGAACCGGGGGATGTGCCCTATTTGAGACGTCGGTATCTCAGCAAGCCGTTCAAGGGCACGAAAAGGGGCGCACCTTGCCGATACCATTCAATTGTCCTTTAAGACCTTGCCAACCCCGCAGACCCGGCTGGCACGCAGAGTCACTGGTCTTGCAATAGCACAACGCAACTGTCCGTACTGCTTCGGGGAGCCGTCGTCTCCATGTACGCAGAATGCAGGCAACCCGGCGCCCCTGCCTTGTATGGCACTGCAGAGAGGGAAGTGTCCCAACCTCCGAGCCTCCGAGCCCATAAACCCAAACCAGCACCGTGTAGAAGAACTTCAGGCGGAAGCAGTCGTAATCCGCAACCATCGTAGTATGGCAGGAGCATGACGCGAGTCAAGGAAACACCTGCCAAGAATAGCCTTGGTCATTCCAACCTCCAAAGCTGAGATCTCGCCTCCTGTACATACATGGACAGAAGCGATGTAAGGCAGTTTGCTGTTCACCTTTCTCCTTCGCGCTGTGGTTGCCTTTTGTCATCGCTGTAAATCGTCGTTGGATGGCCTTGGTTGCCTTGGTGGCAACCCTAAGGCACGTGGCGCGCGCTGTCGCCACCCGTCCGGCTGCAAAGAGTACCTACCTTCAAGAGTGAGGCCGAGTTGCGTGGCCTCCGCACAAATAAGGCGGCCTCCATAACCAGTGGCATCAAGTCCGAGCAGGGCAGCATTGCTGAGAATCGTGTTTGTCACAAGCTTGCTGGGCAGGTCAGCCACCCCAAAATTGCACTCCACTGAACAGTAAGGCTCACCCGCTCACGGGAAAGTAACAAGTAGGTCATGAGAGCACTGCGGGCGATCGATAAACCAAGCTTGAGCAGCTTGCACAGCAGCCAACAGGGTAGCGTATCCTTGTCCACCATACTCGGAGGACGCAAATGCCAGCGTCCACAAGAAGCATTGGTGGTCTTCCACAACAAAACCTGCAGTGACCAGCTGCTTGCAACACTGACGGGTACGGCGCAGCCATTGAAAAGACCGTGCGCTTCCAGCAACCGTGCAGTCGTCTACATAACCTTCCGTGGTGACTGACGAGGAGATCTGAGTCAAGCACCAGTACAACGGGTCCATTGCCACACAGAACATGAAAACTGAAAAGGCGCGCCCCATATCAACCCCTTGTTGGACCACACGGCGAGGGAGAACTCTGCCTTGTACTTTGTGCAGGACCTTTCGGCCAAAAAAGAGTTGCCGCGCATAAGCTCGGATCCACTGGGGGGCGCCTCGAGCAGCAAGTACCTTCAATGCAAAGTACGGGTTAACTCTCTCGAAAGCTTTGGACAGGTCAACCAGCAAGGCCAGCCTGCCCTCTTTAATCCAATACACTTTGGGTTGATATGACGGCTTTCTGAGGTTCGCGAAACGCATTGAGGACCGTCTGCGACGGGTGCAGCAAGGCAGCAAGATGCCGAATTGTCAACTAGCACACAACGACCATGCATTGGCAGTATCTCAGGATCTGGCAGCAGGGGGTCACACTTGACTGCTTCAGAGTAAAGACTGAGAGGGACATGCAGCACATTCCTACCCTTCAGGTAGCGCTGAAGGAGACGTGCAGGTGGAAGATGCGGAGGGCAGTTTCGCCACCACTGCCAAAAGATACCAACCATCTGTGAATAAGTCGGTGTTGGGCAATTCTGCAGCACAAGCAGGTCAAGGTCTTGACGCAATGTAAAGGTACCGGAGCGCTCACCACGAAGCTGGAAGGCAGATGTGGGGATGGTGCGATGCGGCGGACGGCGCTTGCTCGAGATAACCTTGGGCGGCCCAATCAGTCTAGCACGCAGGGCAGCGTGACCCTGCTTGAGGAGGGCCATTGAGCACACCCGCCATGCGCATTTCCAGGAGGACGCAGTAGTGCACGGTCCAGTTTCGCTGAGGCGCACTGCAAGAAAGTTACCAATTCAGGCTCCGCGTCAGAAAGCTCATAACAAGCAGGCCCTCGTGCGAAAGGTTGTCAAGGAAGGCAGCAAGGGACTGCGCCGAGACACCAGGCGGTCTGACTGCAAAGTTGCAGGTGCCTGCAATGACGCGGCCAGCGACGATAGTCCGAGAATCAAGGGTGTCATAACCAACCGGAACAAGGATAGCCGCTCCACCGCT
This sequence comes from Effrenium voratum, assembly GCA_963377175.1. Taxonomy (NCBI): domain Eukaryota; class Dinophyceae; order Suessiales; family Symbiodiniaceae; genus Effrenium; species Effrenium voratum. The sequence goes on along the minus strand of CAUJNA010003736.1, from coordinate 100,917 downwards.
CCAGGGGTAGCAACAACTTGGACTCCTGCAAGGGATTGACGGACGCGGCGGGGCTGCTCTTCTCCCCAGCGCGTCTCCTGCAAGCATACCGGACCATCGCGCAGGGCCCGCACCAGCCAGCGCTGTTTGGCATTGCGGGCCTGGCGCGGGCCTGGCGCGGGCCTGGCAATCCTGGGTTGGGCACAGGATTGCAGCTTCAATCCTGTTGCGGGCGCAGGATTGCTTCACTCAATCCTGTCGCCACAGCAGGATTGCCCCGGTGCACTACCAGCAGCTCTGGCTTGATGCTCAGAACAAAGGGCAGGCCGCTTGCAAAGAGCGCGTCTCGGAGCTCCGAGTGGAAGGCAGGTCATGCCCCCGCCTCCTCGTGCCATAGTAGTTCATGCTGCGGCCTGGGAAGATGTAGGGCGGATCGGCATATATGGCCTGTCGGGGTGCCAGGCGGGGCAGAGCGCGTAGATAGGCCAGTGCGTCCTGACATCGCACGGTCGCGCGGCCTCTCTGAGTGCCCGGCAGGAGGTGACTGAAGTAGAAGCGCCTGTCTACTTTGCACCCGCCAGGCGCAGCAAGGAGCGCAGGAAGACCGGGTCTTGCCTCAAGTAGCAGCGGTGCAGGTTTGCGACGGGCTCGAAGGCGTCGACGCCGCGCACCTTCAGGGCCGGACGCCGGGTTGCGAGGTAGTACTCCAGCTTTCCAGAGCCGAAGAAGGGAGAGTGAAGCACAGCGACGTCCCCCAGCAGCCGGGGCCACGTGTGGAGCCAACCACGATTTGCTTCCCATGTACTTCAGCTGCATGCCAGCCTTTAGATTTATCCCGGTCTCACTGCCCGGCTTCCCTGCGTCGAATTTGGGAAGTAAGGCAAAGGAGATGGGGAAGATCAAGCTGTTTCCTACGGCTGAGTATAGCAGCAAACAGCCCTCGGACCCCGTGGTGCCCCTGGTACCATGCACAGGTATCTTCCTCGGCCCCAGCAAGTCCGGCAAAACCGTGGCGCTGATCAGCATGATTCTGAAACAATACCGCGGAGTCTTTGAGAAAATCTAATCTTCAGTCCGTCCATCAATATCGACGGCTGGATCCCCGTCAAGAAGTACATAGAGGAGGACCTGGGGGTTCATACCGAGCGGGAAAGTAGTAAGGAATGTCTGCTTATACTACCCTATTAATTTTCGGATTTGGGTCCCCAAACCCTGCAAAACAGCCCAATTCTTCAACCCGCTGAACGTTTTTCCGATGTCACCGGTCAATGTCACCACTCCGTTTTTGGTGCAAAAAGTGCTGAAAACGGCGAAGTCCGAAAAGTGCGTTTTTTCGTGTCCGGCGTCAAAAGTGCTGCCCGGGGCTCCAAATTCGCTCGTTTTCCTGCGAAAACCTGCTCCAGGTGTTTGCAGTGCTCCGAAATCCGTGTTCTGCCTCGAAAAACCTGCGAATTCCAGCCCGCCGAGCTCGTCACCGCCGAAGTCACCGGTCTCTAACACGTCAGCCCGCCGAGGCACAGCCCAGAGCCAGCCAGCGTCTGACGCGGCAGCCCGCCGAGGTGCTTCCGAGTAACACGTCAGCCCGCCAAGGTTTTTCCACGTAACGCGTCAGCCCGCCGAGCTCGTCACCGCCGAAGTCACCGGTCTCTAACACGTCAGCCCGCCGAGGCCCCGGGAGGAATCGAGCCTCCGAAACGTCGCTACGGAGAGCAAAGCAACGCCTAAGCCATCTCACCATGGGCTCTCGCTACCAGTCCAAAACGGCGCTTTTTGGCCCAAAAACACGGTCATCAGCGATGTCACCGCTTCGTCACCGCTCTCTCTTTGGGGCCGAAAAATGCGCAAAAAGGCTTGGAAAAGCGAGGCCGGCTCCGCGGCTTCGGTCTTGGTGAACTTTGCTGAAGGAGCTCAAACGGTGAGCTCCTTCAAATTCGCAGGTCGGGTGTTGCGCTGGCGTTCGCCTGAGAATTTGCAGATTCTCACTGTTTGAGAAACTTCTTCGAAGTGTGGTAGCAATTGAGGGTTTTTCCCCTCAATCGAATTTCTGCCAGCATGCTTGACTTTGGTTCAGGTCTCGTCATGTGGCCGAGGTGTGTCCTTTTTTGACCGACATTTTCGGCCAATTCATCGCCTCATGCCCAGTGGCCGATTTTATAGGACACTGCGCCACTTCGGCCAATTCATCGCCTCATGCCAAGTGGGCGGTTTTATCTTTTACTTCCAATTCATCACCTCATGCCAAGTGTGTGATTTTATCGTACACTTCCAATTCAGCGTGCGAGTTCGCCTCATGCCCAGTGGGTGATTTTATCCTCCACTTCCAATTCATCGCCTCATGCCCAGTGGGTGATTTTATACTCCACTTCCACTTCGCGTGCGAGTCGATATACAATCAGAACACCCGGCGAATGGCGACTCAAGGCGTTGCGAAAGTGCAACATCCCGGTGACACGAGATCGTAACGACTACTCCTAAGAAAACATGTTTGAAGGACCTGTCACGGGCAACATCCCTGAGGTCCTGGACAACGGAGAGGTGACTGACGGCACGCACGTCACAGCAGGACAGCTGGCCCTCGCTCTGACTCCCTACGCTCAAGTGACTGACCTGGCGGTGAACACGGCAGCCTCGGGCAACAACGCCGCTGCCATCCAGTCCCTGGACGACAGAGTCACCGCAGAGCTGGCCTCCAAGCTGGACAGCAGCGCGCTGGCGCCGGCGATTGCGCCCCTGGCCACGGCTGCGGCCCTGGCCACCACGGACGGCCAGGTGGCCGCGCACGGAAGCAGCATCGCCGCGCTGCAGAGCTCGCTGACCACGGGCCTCTCCAACAAGGCAGACCAGTCGGCCTTCGACGTGCTGGAGGGCGTTGTTGCCACCAAGAGCACCCCGGACAGCGTGGACCTGAAGCTGTCCAACTACAGCACCACGGCGGCCATGAACGGCTCCATCGCCTCGGCCAACAACGCCACGCTGGCCACGGTGGCCGCCAACTACGGCCTCAAGACGGTGGTGGACCAGCACTCCCTGGACATAGCGGCTAGGATCACGCCGCTGGAGGTGGACACCAAGGTGGCCAACGCTCTCCTGGGGGCCGTCACCGCCGCGGCGCTGGCCTCCGAGCTCGCGAGCCGAGACGCCTCCATCTCGGGGCTGCAGGCCTCCAAGGCAGACGCCAGCGCCCTGACAGCTTACGCCCTGCAGTCGGCCGTGGACACTTCCTCGGAGGTGGACTCTAAGATAGCGACGGCCCTCTTGGACGCCGTCACCACAATCCATACAACCACGAGCAAAAAAACCACCTAAAAAGCCCCCTCAACATAAGACAAAACCTAAACAACCAACCACACAAACCACCACAAAACCACAAACGGCAGCCCTGGACGCCGCCCTCCTCGGCAAGGCGGACGCAAGCGCGCTGGCCACCCTGCTCTCCACGGTGGACGGCTTGGACACGCCGCTGGAGGTAGACACCAAGATAGCAAATGCCCTGCTGGGTCTCGCCACCGAGGCCTTCGTCGCAGCTTGCTAGCCGGGACGCCAGCATCACGGCGCTCCAGGGGGCCAAGGCCGACGCGACGCTGCTGGCCTCATAAGCCACGAACGCCGCGCTCTCGGCCAGCGAGACCACGCTCCAGAGCGCCCTCGACGCAATCCTCGCGGAGCTCGCAGCCCTGCAGCTTTCCGGCAGCGGCGGAGTTGTTACCGCGCCGGCCTGGGCGGGCTTCACGACTTGGGAGCTCGTTCGCGGAAGTAACGTCGTTCGCAACCTGCATTTCGTGGCTCCTCTCTCTGCTGCGCTTGCCAACGGCGACGACGCGCTGAGCATCACGGCAGACTGCTACTCCACGGCGGGCACTGACGCTGCCATAACAGCAGCCCTGCTGGCCTACTACACCTCGGCTCAGGTAGACGCACTGTTGGGAAACTACCGCACAGGGGCAGCGCAGGACGCTGAGACGACCAGCGCCATCACAGCAGCGCTGCTGGCCTACTACACCTCGGCGCAGGTAGACGCGCTGTTGGGAGACTACCGCACGGCGAGCGCGCAGGACACGCAGACGCAGGCCGCCATCGCGGGCGCGCTGCTGGCCTACCGGACGGGCCCGGACCAGGACGTCTTCACCACCAACCAAATCACCTCGGCGCTGGTGGCGTACCGCTCAGCCGCAGACCAGGACACGGCGACGGCCTCGAGCATCGCCGCCGCGCTGCTCAGCTACTACACCATCGCGCAAGTAGACGCCGGCAAGCTCGGAGTCGCGGAGGCAGCCTCGGCGCTGCAGATAGCAGTGCGCTTTCCGGACGACGGCGGGGCCGACGAGGTGGTGGCCGCCATAGGAGAGCAGATCCTGGCCCCCACGGACGTCTCGCTGTCAACCTGGACGGTTCGCCCCAGCAGCGGCTGCAGCGTGGTCTTGGCCACGCACACCGCGGGCGCAGTGAGCGTGGACGGCTACACCCTGACCCTGGCGGTGAACCCGTGGAACATCGTGCGCACCTACAACTTGACCCCGGGCCGAGAGCTCCTCTTCGCCTGCCGCTACCGGCTCGGCACGGCCTCCAATTTCGTGGTGTACATGTCCGAGGCAGACAACGTCTACGACCCCTTGTACGGCAGCTTCGTGGGCGACCAGGGAGCCTGGAGCACTGCCAAGATGTACTTCACAGTGCCTCCGAACGGGGTGGCGAAGCTGCACTTCGGGGCGCACTTCCAGGCGCCGGACCTGCCCAACCAGACGGCTGGAACGGTGGACGTCTACGGCCTCCAGATCCTGGACGCAACCCTGGAGACCGGCAACGCGGTGGAGGAGGAGGACACAGCGGCCTCAGCGCTGCTGCTGAAGCACGAGTTCCTCGACGGAGGGGCCGACGACGTCACGCTGGCCACCCTGGGCGAGGTGCAGCTGGAGCCCACGCTCACCACGCTAGGCAACTTCCTGGTGCGCTCCAACAGCCAGAGCTCCGTGGCCTCGGCCAGCTTCACGGTGGGAGGCTTCCAGCTGGAGGGCTACGCCATGACCCTGAGCGCCTTCGCCTGGAACTTCGTGCGCACCTACACGCTGACGCCGGGGAGACGCTACTCCTTCGGCTGCCGGTACAGGCTGGGCACGGCCTCCAACTTGGTGATGTACGTCAGCGCGACCGACAACGACTACGTGGGCGTCACCGGCACCTTCCTCGGGACGGCCTTGCAGGGCGTCTGGAGCACGGCGCGCCTGGACTTCTCGGTGCCGCCGGGCGGAATCGCGAAGCTGCACCTTCGGCGGGTCTATCCCCGGGCTGGTGCAGCAGTCGGCGGGCACGCTGGACCTGTACAGCATGCAGATCAGGGCCAGCGCCTTCGAGGGAGAGTCTGTCTCAGTAACGGACCTGCTGGCGGACTCGCTGGCCCTCACGGGCTCGGCCACGCTGGACGGGCTCACCGCGCAGGGCAACGTGGCTGCGACCAGCTGCTGTGCAACGACGTGAACTGCACCGACGTGTTCACCACGGGCGTGGACGCCTCGGGCACAGTCTCCTGCGCCGCGCTCACAGCCACAGGCACCGTCGCCGGGGCCGCGCTGTCGTCCACAGGGGCCGTGTCAGGCAGCTCGCTGAGCATCAGCGGCGCGGCCAGCGTGGGCCTGCTGAGCTCCGCCACGGGAATCACGGGCAGCACGCTGACCATCAACACCACGGCCAACGCCGGGAACTTCACCCCGGTGGGCGACGTGTCCACGGGCACGCTGACGGCCTCGGGCGCAGCAACCGCGGCGAGCTTCGCAGCCACCGGGGCGGTCACGGGCGCCACGCTGACGATCACCGGGGCGGCCTCCGCGGGCCCGCTGGACTGCGAGAGCCTGGACTGCACCTTCACAGCCCCGAGCGGCGGAGTGTCGACGGGCAGCGTGGTCTGCGGCGACGTGACGAGCTCGGGCACGGTCTCCGCGCCGCAGCTCTTCGCGTCCAACACGCTCATCGTGACCAACACCCCCGACTTCTCGGACGATCTCTTCTTGACGAAGAACTGGGCGGGCTGGAGCAAGCTGCAGATCTCCAACAACAGCGCGGCCTCCGACAGCGGCCCGGAGCTGGGCTCCTGGGCAACCAGAGCGCCAGGGTCTTCCTGGAGCGGGACGGCGGGACGCACCAGTGCGAGCTCATCATGATCAACGATGAGGCGCTGGTGCAGACGAAGAGCCTCTCGACGCAGCTGTCCTTGACCACGAACCAGAGGAACCCCGGCTGCCTCGTGATCGCAGGCAACACGGGCAACGTGGTCTGCAACACGAGCTTCACGAATCTGTCGGACAGCAGGGTGAAGACGGAGATGGCCGAGGCCGACGTGGCAGAGCTCCAGCTGCTGTTCGACTCCGTGGAGGCCAAGCAGTACAAGCGCCCGGACATGAACGAGGACCTGAGGCTGGGCTTCGCGTCAAACGACTTCACAGGAGCGAAGTGGAAGAACCTGACGGGCACCGCGAGGTGGAGCGACGGCACGGAGATGGTCACCCTCGACTACTCGCACCTCACCAGCGGCTCTGGGGGGTGTGCAAGGGCTTCCAGGCCCGGCTGGACGAGGTGGAAGCCTGGCAGGCCCAGCGGGGGCCGAAGAATCCATAAGAAACATGGCCGACGCCCGCAGGCGAACCATCAAGGCCGTCTACGAGGATCCCCGCACCGGTTTCGGCAGCATAGCGCAGACGCTGCGGCAGGCCCAGGTGCGCGACCCCAGCATCTCCAGAGGGGAGGTGAAGGCGTTTCTGGACGGCCTCCGGGTGAACCAGGACCGGCCGCAGAGAGGCTACAACAGCTTCGTGCCTCTGGAGCCCAAGAACCAGCTGCAGGTGGACCTGGCCGACATGAGGGCCTTCGGCGGCAAGCCCTACCCCTTCATGCTGGTGGCCATCGACGCGCTCACCAAGAAAGTGGCCGCGGAGCCGCTGAAGGACCGTCTCGCGAGCACCACCGCGGCGGGCATGAAGAAGGTCTTCCAAGCCCTGGGGGTGCCGGCCCACGTGTACTCCGACGACGGCGCCGAGTTCAAGAGGGAGTTCAAGGAGCTGATGGATTTCTGGGACATCGAGAAGCAGGTGACCAGGGGCCACGCCTACTTCGCGGAGCGCACCATCCGCACCATCAAGGAGGCCATGTTGCGCCGCATAGCAGCCGGAGCGGGCCGGCGGGGGCAGTGGCACCTCATGCTGGCCGTCATCTTGAGCCAAATCAACGGGAGGAAGCACGCTACCACGCAGGTGGCGCCGAACCTCGCCTACTCTGACCCCGAAATGGCAGAGATTGCTCTGCGCAACATCGAACGCAGGGCCAAGAACAAGGTGACCCGCCCGGAAATCAAGGTCGGGGATATGGTTCGGATCAGGGTTAAGCCGATCGAAAGCAGGGGCTCCTACAGGGTCAACGAGATAGCCTGGAGCGAAAAGGTATACAGGGTTGTCTCCGCCGAGAGCGGGGAGATGGGGGCAAGGTTGGGCTTGGAGGGGTGGCCGGAAAAGGTGGTGCACAGGGATCTTCGAAAAGTCCCCGAAAACTCAGCTCCCGAACCGCGGGGGTTGGAGGTGCAATCCCGCCAGCGGAGGCTACAGAGAGGCCCCAGGCTCCCACCTCCTTTTTGACTGTGCCTCTACGTCTCTACTCTACATCTCGCGACAGCTCCGCCCGCCACTCACTGACAAGCTTCTTCGCGTCAGGTCGGGGGCTGCTCGGCGAGCCCTCGTCATCTCTGGCTTTCCAATTTTCCCAGCGCCCGTACCACGTGATGTCGCTCTCGAACCAGCGCAGGGCAAGCTCAGCCCGCTGTGCGCGCGTGGCCGGGGTGCGAAGAGCCGTGCAGATCTCGCACACCTCTTCCAAGACTTCCTGCGAGTGCTCGGTATTCTCGAGCCTGCACGCAAGGCGTTGGGCATTCATGAGCGTGCCTTCCCGCTGCTTATCGAGGAGCTCGATGCGGCGGCGCTGGTGCGAGCGCTCGGCCTCAAGCAGCGCATCCTCGCGAGGCCGCTTGGTGGAGGCCGCTGGGCCATCAGAGCAGCCGCAAGGCAGGGAGCGTCAGCGTCCGCCCACGCGGCAGGCTTCTCCAGGAGCCATGCCTGCACGCAGCGGAAGGCCTTGGAGGAAGTCATCTCTTTGAGCAGCTGCGGCGGGTGATCGAGCATTTGGACCACTTGAGCATTTGGCGGGCTTCTTTTTTCTAGCTCGTCAGTGCGTCCGCCTACGAAGATTTCTGTTCTCTTCCTCGAGGATCTCGACGCGGCGCTCCAGCGCCTCACGGCGCAAAGTCTCACGGTGGACTTCATCCTCAAGCAGAGAAGCATAATGCCGCTCCGTCTGCAGCAGCGCTAGATCTCGCTCGCCGAGCTCGTAGCTGCGCTCCAGCTGCCCGCGCAGGCCAGCGATGCGGAGCCGGTGGTGCAGGCGCTCGGCCTGGAGCAGCGCATCCTCGCGAGCCCGCGCGGGAGGCCGCTGGGCCATCAGAGCGGCCGCAAGGCTGGCAACGTCAGCCTCCGCCCACACGGCGGGCTTCTCCAGGAGCCATGCCTGCACGCACCGGAAGGCCTCAGAGGAAGTCATCTCTTTGAGCAGCTGCGGCGGTTCGAAATCATTAAAGCGAAACGAGAGCTCGGGATCTTTTTTCATCTGTACGCTTGCGCGAGGATCCTACTGAGCTGCGCCACCTGCTGGCGGAGAATTCGGTTGCTGTGCTCCACCTCTTCAATGCGCTCCCTGGCTCGCTCGCGATCTCGGTCGATGATATCGTTGAGGCCGCCCACCCGCCTGCGGAGATTTCTGTTCTCGCGCTCCAGCTCCATGCCGCGCAGCGTTTCGACGAGGAGCTCCCAATCGAGGCTCGCGATGCGAGCCCGCTGGTGCGAGCGCTCTGCCTCGAGCAGCGCGTCCTCGCGGGGCCGCTTGCGTAGCATGTCGCAGGGAGGCCGCTGGGCCATCAGAGCAGCCGCAAGGCAGGGTGCGTCCTCGTCCGCCCACGCAGCGGGCTTCTCCAGGAGCCATGCCTGCACGCATCGGAAGGCCGCAGAGGAAGTCATATTGAGCAGCAATGCTTCGCTGCGGCGGTTCGAAATCATTAAGAAAGCGAGAAAGCGAGAAGACGAGAAAACGAGAGCTCGGGATCTTTCTTTTTTTCAGGCTCCGACAGTCTACGCCCAGCAGCGGCTCAGCCGCAGCGGCAGTGTCGGAGCGGGCCCCAGATGCGGGGGCCCCACGAGGAACTCCATCACGAGGTCGAAGGGCGCAGAGCCTGGCGGAGCGTAAGCGCCCAGCATCCGCAGCTGCTCCAGGTTGCGCCAGTGCCCCAGCGGCCGCGAGTTGTGAGCGTCGAGGCCGTAGACCTTGTCGTTGAAGGGCGAGAGCTACTTCTTCTCGACGGTCTCCACGGCTATCTCGTGCGCGCGGCTGCGCAGCTGCGCGAAGGCCGCCCTGCGCTCGCTGCCTTCCTCCAGCACCTCCCGGTACTCGAGATGCCGGACGTTGGTCACCGCCTTCTTCGGCACGCCCTTGATCTTGCGCTTCCCCTTGCGCGCGCCGTCGGGCTGGACCGTGAGGATGCTGTACATCTTGGAGCGCAGGCCGACATACTCCAGGATCCTGGCGGGGAAGGTCTCGTCGCCGAGCTTGCCCAGCAGCCCCATCACCTCGATGGCCTTGGCGCGCGCCGCAGCAGAGAGTGCGCTCAGGTCCCTCTCGGGGTCCTTGGACTTGCCGGCCACGTCGAAGATGGCGGCGCCGTTCAGGTTCGCCTCGGCCATGGCGTGGAGCGGGTCCTGCAGCTCGAAGATCTGCACCATCACGGAGTCGGTGTCCGTGAAGAGCAGCCTCATCTTCGGGAAGAGCCTCCTCATGTGGAGGTAGTAGGCCTTCTCCATCATGAGCTTGGAGAGCTGCAGCGTGCGGGCGCCGACTTGGGTGGGCACGCTCATGCAGGCCTTGCTGCGGTCCGTCTTGAGCGTCTCCACGAAGGCCAGGAACCCCTCCGAGTCGTTGATCTGGAGCTCGAAGTTCGTCACGGAGCTCTTGCCCACGGCCCGCTCGAAATTGGCCGGGTCCACGTAGGCGTTCGTGTTCCTGAACTTGTCGGGGTTCATGCAGCAGCGGCCGAAGATGGCGTTCTGGGAGCTTCACCACCTTCTCGGCGACCACGCTCCCCGCCGTCTTGAGCTGCCTCCGCTCGCTGTGCTTGATCTCCATGAAGCCCGCCATGAAGGGGCTGCAGGCGAAGCGGTAGGCCCTGTGCAGCCTCCAGACCCTGGCGCCCAGCACGTCCCGCAGGAACTTGAGCCGCTTGCCGTCCACGCCCTCCTCCACGTGCATGCCGAGGAAGGGCACGAGCTTCTCGCAGGGCGACGGGGAGAGGCCGAGGCGCTCCGCCATGTCCGCGGTGTGCGGCCCGTACAGGCCCTTCCCGACCTTCATGCGCGCGGGGGGAGCCCAGTCCAAGTGGTCGTGCAGCTCCGGGGGGAAGTCGTAGTCCACGAGGAGCAGGTAGCTCACCTCCTCGGCGTCGGACTCCCAGTTCAGGCTCGAGAGGCACGTCTCGTGCAGCCAGCTCAGCCTCGCTGCGTTGTCTTCGGGCAGGGCGACCGCCACGCAGGGCCGTTGGGCATGGGCAGCGTCATTGCGGCCGGGTACATGGCGTTGAAGTCCAAGTACGAGATCCAGCTGACGGGCTCCTCGGGGTTGTAGTCCTCCTCGCCCAGCTCGGGGGTGTTGGCTTGAGCGAAGGGCTGGAAGATGCAGCTCAGCCCGCCCATGACGGAGGCCCGCACGTCCCTGTAGGCCTGCTCGTCGGTGATGAGGTGAATGGGCGTCTCGCGGGCCGATTGCCGCAGCATGGCGTCCCAGGCGGCCCCGGGCAGCGTGACGTAGTGGATGGGGTCGAGCCCCGACTGCGCCCGGAAGGAGTCCCGGTAGCTCTCCATCACGTCCGCCAGGGCCAGGACGTCGGTGTGGAGTTAGCAGTCGTGGAACTCGCGGAAGGTCTCCCACCCCATGAGATTGGCGGTGTTGACGGCCAGCCGGTGGTCCTCTGCGCTCACCGCTTTTCCAGCCAGCACGCTGTCGTAGCAGTGCTGCTCCCACACCGCGGGCATCTCCCACGCCTCGGCGCCGCAGAAGTGCTCGAAGGGCATGGCAGCTTGCGCAGGATGCAGTCCCACGCCTGCTCCAGCTCGCAGTGCGTCCGCCGCTGCTTGAGAGGCCGTCTTTGAGGCGGAGAGCCCGTCGGAGTGCGCAGCTGCAGCACGGGGTGAAGCGAGGCCATCAGCGGGAAGAGCTCCGGCAGCTGCTTGTGCGTGCAGGCCCTGAGGTCGTCGATCATGCTGGCCAGGCTCGTGGGGAAGACGTTCATGCTGTCCACGAACCTCAGCGGGCCCCAGCTCATCTGCAGGCACTTCTCGCCCGACTTGCAGAGGACTCGGAGGCAGAGGTGGCTGTAGTCGCCCTCCTTGTTCGCGGCCTGCAGGGCGCACCAGCCGCTGAGGGGCCTTGGCGCGGCCTTGGCCTTGGCCTTGGGCTTTGGTGCGGCCTTGGCCATGGGCCTCTCGGGCTCGCTGCCGCTGCCTTCTGCCTCGCTCTCGCTGCCCTCGTTGTCGCTGTCCTCGCCGAGCTCTTCGCGCGGCGCCCTGCTGACGGGTGAGCCCATCGTGGCGATGTAGCGCAGCAGGAAGTGGAAGTCGTAGCCGCCCCCGTTGTGAAAGACCACTGGGATGGTCTTGGGCGTCTGGGCCGCGATGTTGCAGGAGTGGCACAGCGCCCCGAGAGACTGCCCGGCGCCGTGGCAGTGGTGGAGCTTCTTCTCGGCGGTCTCGAAGGACGCGAGGCACTCCCTGCAGTGAGTGGCGGCCCTGTGCTCCAGCTCCTCCCGCCGGGTCATGCTGACGGGCCGAGTTCGGCGTCTCCAGGTGAGGTAGTGGTCGGCCAGCTTGAGAAGGTCGAGCATGGCGCGGACGGCGTGGTACTTGTCGCTGTCCCGCTCGTGGTGCGTGAGCCTCAGCCTCAGCTCCTCGGGCGGCACGTAGCCGCAGCGCCCGACGGCGACGTAGCAGGAAGAAGCCGCGACGGTCTGGCGCGCCGGCTGCTGCTGCGCTACGTGGACCGTCGGGGCGGGCGTGCTGTAGACCTCGAGGTCCGCGTAGCACGTCAGGGGAGCGAGCTCTGCGGAGGCCTTGCCCCTGTAGCGCAGCAGGCTCTTCTCGGGTCCGGGCAGCGGCACTTTCCGAGTGCGCTCGGCTATCTCTCGATAGCACTGGGTGGCGCGGTGGCGCTGCCACGAGGCCTTCAGGGTGAAGCGGGCCATGCACCTCGGGCACTTGTACTCCGCGCAGCCGCCGGTGTTGGTGGGCGTGGCTCCCAGGGTCAGCCCCTGCCTGCCGGCCAGCGCCTGGAAGTTGTGGATCAGGCTGTAGTGGCCGCTGTGCAGGAGAAGCAGCACGGTGTGCTGGACGACGCCCGTGCCGCTCGGGGCGCGCTGCTGGAGGACGTGGTAGTACTCCAGCCCGTCCGTCCACAGGGTCTGCTGCCACACGAAGACGAAGACCTCCACCCGCCCGGCGTTGCGGAGCTCGAAGGCCTCGATGTCGTCGAAGTTCACGGGGCGGACCGTCGGCAGGCCAGAGAAGTCCACCCCCGCGTCGGCCAGAGCGGGCTGCCAGCCTGCGGGGCGGCGTCCTCGGCGGCCGGCCAGCTCGGGGTAGAAGAAGGAGCCCGAGCAGCTCACGGTCTTTTGCCGCTCCTGCCAGGTGAGCCCCTCGACCCGGAGGCAGTGGGCGAGGACGCACCACATGAAGCAGCGGTGGTCCTCGTTCTGAGGGTTCCAGATGGCCTTCTTCTTGGCCAGGGTCTCGGGCAGCTCCTTCCAGCAGCCTCCCGCCTCGTTGGGAGGCGGGGGCGCGGGCATGTCGGCCAGCTGCTGCGAGGGCGCGGTCAGCAGATACGCCGCCGTGATGCCCACGACGGTCCAGTCGGACTCGGGGAAGCGGGAGCGCTCGAGCGCCACCACGAACTTCGTCCTGATGGCCGCCATCATGGTTCCGGCGCGGGCCGACGGAGACGCGGGCCTCACGATCCACGGCGCCAGCCTGAGGAAGTAGTGCGTGAGCTCCACCCGGTCCTCGTCCTCATCGTTCGCAGCCGGGCGCGTCAGCAGGATGCGCTTCTTTTTTCCGTAGCGCTCTGTCCTGGCTTCTGTTCTATCCCGGATCACTCACAGCGAGTCGGTGGCGCTGCCCTGCAGGTTCAGCGCAGCAAGGAGCTCTCTGGAGGCCTCGTCCAGCTCCTTGCGCGCCTTCTCAAGCCGCTCCAAGGCGGCGAGGGTTGCGCTCTTTGCAGCCAGCGAGACCGGCAGCCGCTCAGCGATCTTCCTGCTCCTCCACCTCGAGGAGCTCCCTCTCGATCTGGGCCAGCGTCGCGACATCGCGCGTGCGGATGCGGCGCTGCCTCAGGGCCTCTCGCTTCTCGCGGAGCGCTTCCATCGGCGCCCAGCTCTCCTCCTGGCGCTCCTCGGCCATGGCGGGTGTGCTGCGGGCCGCGCGCTGGTTCAAGCGCTTGCGAAGCTTAAGCTGCGGGTCTTGCGCCCGCTTCAGCATCTCCTTCCAGTTCTGGATGTCGAGCTCCTCCGCCGGGAACCTGCCAGCGAGCCCATCTGCAATCAGCCGCTCCAGCACGGGTGCTCCCCGAGCGAGCTCATCGTGCAGGTGGCTCTCCTCCTCCCGAGAGGCTCCCCGCTTCAGCGCCTCGGCATCAACGGCGGCCTTCAGCACAGGCCTCAGCTGCTCGCGGCGCTCCAGGACGTAGGTGGCCATTCTGAATTTTTCTACTGAGCGAAAAAAGGCTGCGGCCTCGGAAGAAATCACAGCGGGCACTCTCGAGAAGGCGGCTCCACACGCAGATCTGTGACCTCAAGGCTCAACCCGCACATGCCGCTCATCCACCACAAGCTGCGAGCTCTCAGCCTAACGCGCGCGGCGCTGTGAGCCAGCTCGGCGGGGCGGTCCGCAAACGTGCCGCCGGCGTTCCAGAAGCGCGCGTGGGCCGGCAGCTTGGCTTTCAGCATCCAATCGCCGCCGCGCGATTGCCTCACCGAGGGCAGCAGTCGCTGGCGCACAGCCTCGGGCGTGAGCTTTGCGTCGAAGACGCGCTCGGATGCGGCCGCCAGCTGCTCGACCAGATCGGTCTCGGCCCGCTCCCAGAAGAGCCTCGCACGCTCATCGGTTGCAAAGCTCACGCTGGGCCGCTGCCCCTCGGAGAAGGCCCTGGGCTCCCATGGGATTTCCAGCGAAGCTTCGCTCTGCCAAAACAGCGGCTCCAAGCACAAGAATTTGCCACCCTTCGCATTGGAGCGCACCTCGCCCAACTTCCACATGCTAGCCTGGCTCGTCATCCTTTTCTGTCTCCGATTAAAAAAAGATTGGTCCGAGCATGCGAAACTGCTTGACCCGCGCCCTTGCCTGTGCGTGCTTTGGTGTGCTGGTGGTAATTGTTAAACATGCCGAGACTGCTGGAGCTGTTTTGCGGCACAAAGTCGATTGGCAGAGCCTTCGAGGCGGCAGGGTGGGAGGTCGTTTCCCTGGACATCGTATCGAAATTTGAGCCCACGATCCTGTGCGACATCCGGAGCTGGAACTACACTATGTTTCCGCCGGGGCACTTTGACATGGTCTGGGCCAGCCCGGTCTGCACGGAGTACAGCCGAGCTCTGACGATGCGCCCTCGACGACTCGAGGAGGGCGACGCGCTGGTGCTCAGAGCCCTCGAGATCATGGAGCATTTCGACCCGCTCATGTGGGTCATAGAGAATCCGGCCACCGGGCTGCTGAAGACCCGCCCGTTCATGGAGCGCCTACCCTGGGTGGACGTCACCTACTGCATGTACGGGACTCCGTACAGGAAGCAGACCCGACTGTGGACCAACATGCGCTGGAGACCGAGCCGAGGGCTGTGCAGGAGCGGCAGTCGGTGCGACGCGTGGGAGGACGGGAGGCATCTGAGGGGCGCTCAAGGGGGGCCTCGACTCATGGGGGTCAGCGTGAGAGGGTCAGGGGGCAGTCGCGCGAGCTGCTTTATAGCATTCCTACGGCGCTGTGCGAGGAGATTGCGAGCGCGGCCACGGCAGAGCTTGCGGATCGGCAGAGCATCCCGGACTGAAGCGAGGGGCATTTCTTATAAGATTTTTTTAGGGTTGCGGAACTTTACGCGGAACTCCACGAGGGGCAACTCGGAAAAAAACCGACATGCCCTGTCTCCAGTTCCAAGGCCAAAAAACCCGAAAGATCCGTCTCTCAACAATGATCCGTCTCTCAGCAATGAACCGTCTCTCAACAATGATCCGTCTCTCAACAATGATCCGTCTCGGGTCAGGATATTATTTTTTTGATCCGTCTCTCCGCAATGATCCGTCTCTCAACAATGATCCGTCTCTCAACAATGATCCGTCTCTCAACAATGAACCGTCTCTCAACAATGATCCGTCTCGGACCTGGGTAATTTCCTGCTCTAAGGAGAGGCGCTCACCGGGCTGGGGTCGGAAAGATCCGTCTCGGAGCAGGGTTTTTAATTGCTCTAAGGAGAGGCGCTCACCGGGCTGGGGTCGGAAAGATCCGTCTCGGACCACTATATATTCTTACTCTAAGGAGAGGCGCTCACCGGGCTGGGGTCGGAAAGATCCGTCTCGGACCACTATATATTCTTACTCTAAGGAGAGGCGCTCACCGGGCTGGGGTCGGAAAGATCCGTCTCGGAGCAGGGGTTTTAATTACTCTAAGGAGAGGCGCTCACCGGGCTGGGGTCGGAAAGATCCGTCTCGGACCACTATATATTCTTACTCTAAGGAGAGGCGCTCACCGGGCTGGAGGCGGGAAGATCCGTCTCTGACCAGGATATATTCTTACCCTAAGGAGAGGCGCTCACCGGGCTGGGGTCGGAAAGATCCGTCTCGGACCACTATATATTCTTACTCTAAGGAGAGGCGCTCACCGGGCTGGGGTCGGAAAGATCCGTCTGGAGCAGGTTTAAAATGCTCTAAGGAGAGAGCGCTCACCGGGCGGAGGCGGAAAGAATCCGTCCGGAGCAGGGTTTTTAATTTCTTAAGGAGAGGCTCTCACACGGGCGTGGGGTCGCGAAGATCCGGCTCGGAAAGCAGGTTTTAATGCTCTAAAGGAGAGCGCTCCCAACCGGTGGGGTCGGGAAGATCCCGTCTCGCCGATGATCGTCTCTCAACAATGATCCGCTCTCCCGATGATCACGTCTCAACACAATGATCCGTCTCGCAGATGATCCGTCTCTCAACAATGAATCCTTCCTCGCAGATGATCCGTCTCTCAACAAATGGATCCGTCTCGCAGATGATCCGTCTCTCAACAATATCCTCCTCGCAAGATGATCCCGTCTCCAACAAGATCCCTCTCGCAGATGATCCGTCTCTTCAACAATGAATCCGTCTCGGTGCAGGGCTTTTAATTACTCCTAGGAGAGGCGCTCACCGGGCTGGAGGCGGGAAGATCCGTCTCGGCAATTTCCTGCTCCCAGCAAAGGGGAAGATCCGTCTCGGACCTTGGATTTAAAGTCTCCTAGGTAGTGGCGCTCACCGGGCTGGAGGCGGGAAGATCCGTCTCGGCAATTTCTCGCCCCCAGCAAATTGTAAGATCCGTCTCGGACCTTGGATTTAAAGTCTCCTAGGTAGTGGCGCTCACCGGGCTGGAGGCTGGAAGATCCGTCTCGGCAATTTCTTGCTCCCAGCAAAATGGAAGATCCGTCTCGGACCTTGGATTTAAAGTCTCCTAGGTAGTGGCGCTCACCGGGCTGGAGGCTGGAAGATCCGTCTCGGCAATTTCTTGCCCCCAGCAAATTGGAAGATCCGTCTCGGGTAGAGGGAGGAAAATGAATACCCAAAAGGCACTCGCCTGCGAAAAATGATCCGCGCCCGGGAGGAATCGAGCCTGCGGCCTCCAGGCTTCGGAGCTGCAGAGCCTCTACCAATTGAGCTATGGACCCTTACTCGTCAAGCACGGAGACTCCCGTGCCAGAGAGCGTCACCAGCTGATAGGCTATCAGGTGGATGAACACGTCCGTCATCGTGCCGTCGAGCGCCTTGAAGGTGAACCGAGCCAGGTCGCCCGAGCGGGTGCTGACGCCACTGAGGGGCAACTTGGGCACTCGCTCCGTCGGGAAGCCCGCGATGAAGCTGTGGCGCAGGTAGCCAGCGCGGTCGATGTCGATGTTGCGCACCGTGTCATCGTAGGTCCCGCAAGGACCGAGAGGAAGTGGAAGTGCTCCGAGGCTCCCTTCATGGGGTTGTGAGGGTACTGCAGGCTGCCCAGCTGCATCTGCGACTCCAGGAGGCTGTCCTCCTGCCTGGCCGCACCGATGGGGCCACGTCCTGCCCCGGGTTGGCCAGCAAGTGGATCTTGGAGCCCGCGTCGTTGTCCCAGAAGGTCACGAACGCGCCCATGAGTTTCGTGAAGGCGCGCGCCACGGTGACGTTGTGCTCCGCCACGCTGTTCGGGACGCTGGACTGCTGCGTGTGCACCGTGGGGTAGCTGAACACCAGGGACCTGCCTGACAAAAGCACGCGGTTGAACGACTCCACGAGAGCTGAGTCCAGGACGACCTGGGAGGCCAGAACTCGGACGTTCTGGATCTCGAAGTCGGTGCTCAGCGTGGCTCCCGCCGGGTGCGCCCCGGCGTTCTCGGACCACAGCGCTGTCGTCGCGTCCGCGAACTCGATCTCTATCACCAGGTTCAGCTGCGGCGGCATCATCTTCCCGCAGCGCAGGATGCCCACCATGGTGGGGCGCAGCAGCACGTCCGCGTAGCCGCTCTGGTGCACCGCGCGGGGCGTCCGAGAGTTGTTCACCTCGTCGAAGCCCTCCACGGCCTTGTTCTGGGTGTACTCGCGGCCCTTCAGCAGGTCATGCACGGCCACGGTGCGGCCGTAGTAGTTTATGTCGTCGCAGCGCTGGCCGTTGGCGAAGACCTGGATCCTCTGGATGAAACAGGCGGGGTTCGGAGTGGCAGGCGCCAGCGGGTTGGTGGCGTCCGTGTTTCTGACTCTGAAGGCGATCTTGATCGACTCGGGGTCGATAAACGAGGTGCCGCTGGTCAGAGGAATGCGGCAGACCCTCGAGGTGGCGGGGGAGAAGGAGCTCAGCGAGCTGGGAAAATACTGCACGTCGTGCCGTGCGGTCACGTAGTTGGTGTTGCTGGTTTTCAGCTTGTAGTCCAGGCTCTGCATCAACTCATCCTGTGCTCCGGCTGTGACTACCTCCATGCTTCTTTACATGTAGCGCAACACTCATTTTTGTTCGTACGGCGAAGGAGAGTCTAGGCCGCCTCGATGTCTCGGGCCAGCTGATCGTAGCTCGGCGGAGGCAGGCGGCTCTGGCGCGACTGCCCCGAGCTGCGGGAGCTTGCCCGGGAGTTCGGCTGGGACTGAGGCAGAGTCACGGGGTTCAGGCCCCAGGAGAAGGGGCGGGGCGTGTGATTGGTCTGCGCCTGGACTCGGAAGCCAGACTGCGAGGAGGCGCGGCTGCTTGCGGGGCTGCCCGAAGTGCTGCTGCCGGTGCGCAGCGTGAAGTGCTGGGGCTGCGTGGCGACGTTCATACCGTTGGCGGACCGGACGTCCTGCACGGCCGCGTCCTCGCTGCCCTGCTGAGGCCGGAAGAGCGTGTTCTCCAGCACCCAGCCCGTGCCGCGGGCCAGGCCGTAGGCTGCGCCGCCTGCGAGCCCCACGGCCAACCCAGCCGTCGCCGCTGCGCCAACTCCCGCCGTGGCAGCCATCGCTCCAGCAACCTCGCCCGCCGTGGGCGCCAAAGCAGCGGCCCCTTCTGCCAGGCCCCCCAAGTAGCCAAAGGCTCCGCCCACGCCCTCGGCGGCAACGGCTACCTCTCCCTCCTCCGCAGCCACCGCTGCCGTCTCCTCTCTGGCCTGCGCTGCGCCGCGCTCCACCTCCTGCGCGCGCTGCCCCGCCTCGTCCAGGAGGCGCTCTACGTCGTCGGGTCGGCCTATGATCTGCGGCGGCGGCTGCGGCTGCGGTCCTGGGCGGGGCAATACAGTTAGGCGCACGTACTCAGCAGCGTCCTGGGGGAGCTGGGAGCGGAAGGCCTGCACCGCCGCGAGCCCTGCTGCTCCTGCTCCCACCAGGTCCGCTGCTGCCTGCGCTCCGTCGGCCGCGCTGCGCAGACGGCCCGTGATGGAGGGCGGGCCCTGGCCGTTGTTCGTCAGCGCGTCTGCCTCTGGGTCTCCTGCCAGGTCGTCCTCGCCGAAGCGGTTTCCTCCGCCTTGGCGCATCCGGGCCAAGTCCTCGTCCGTGGCCTCAGCGGGAGTGCGGAAGCCTTCCTCTGGAATCGCCCTCAGGGGCGTGTGCTGCAGAGGCTGCGGGTTGGGTCCTCGCTGGACTGCACGAAATCGTCCAAGTAGAAGTGGCTCGTGACGAACGTGGTGGCCTTGCGGTCCGGCTGGTCCAGGGGCAGCGGCTCGTTCCGCTCCAGGTAGCCCACAACCTGCTCGAAGCGCGGGCGCTGATTGAAGCCGTGGGACCGAAGCGTCTACATCTCTTTATGGGTTACTGCGCGGCAACTTCGCCCGCTGCGCGTTCCACGCCCCTGCGCTCGGCGCGCGCGTAGCGCAGCTGAGGGACCTGGCGGTGCACGGCCTCCGTCAGCCGGCTCACATCGTCCAGGTGCCGCTGCCCCTCTTGGGCCAGCCTGCGCTCCCCTAGCCAGGCGTTGAAGGCCCGCGCCTCCTCCAGCTCTCGCTGGCGCTTCAGCAGCAGCGGCTGCAGGTCGTAGCTCGGATACGTCTTTCGAAACCACCGGAGCATCTGCGGCTCGTTGCGAGGCTCGATCGACATCATGGTTTTTACACTAGGACGCTAGCTCCCGCCGTCAGCCGGTCGTAGGCCGACTGCCTCTCCAGCATGCGCATGGCGCGCTCACTCGGACGAGGCGCTTCTACAGGCTCGGGCTCTCTGCGCACCTCGGGCTCGGGCTGTACCTCGGGCTCGGGCTGTACCTCGGGCTCTAACTGCGGCTCGGGCACGGGCGCTGCCTTGGGCGCAGCCTTGGGCTTGGGTGCTGCCTTGGGCTTGGGAGCTGGCACGGCGACTGCCTTGGGTGCTGCCTTGGGTGCTGCCTTGGGCACGGGCGCTGCCTTGGGTGCTGCCTTGGGTGCTGCCTTGGGTGCTGCCTTGGGCGGTGCCTTGGCCACGGGTGCTGCCTTGGCCACGGGTGCTGTCTTGGCCACGGGTGCTGCCTTGGGTGCAGCCTTGGGAGCCGTCTTGGGCGTTGTGGGAAATCTCACCCTCTTGGGACGGAAGGGGGAGTCATACGCCGGCTCCATGGGCAGGTCGTCGATCAATTTTTCTCTCCTCGCCAGGTCTTCGTTCATTCTTTTTCTCTTCGCCTGGGGCAGCTCGGGCGGCTTCGGCTTGTTTTTGCTGCCCGGGGGCCTGCCTCTAGGCCTTGGCGCCGGTTGCGCTTGCTTCATCGGTTTTTTTAATAGAAAATATTTTTTAAAAGACCTTCGGGGAATTAGACGTGATCCAAAAACAGCACGAAGGACAAGGACGAGCCCCGCAGTCGGACGACTTGGCCTTCCAGGTCTGTCAGCCGGAAGCGCAGGTGTCTCTGGGTGATGGGGCCCCTAACGGCCATGAAGTGCCCGTCGTCGGAGCCGGTCTCCACTATGGTGCCCACGCCGCTCTTCAGCGTTATCTTGGACAGGATGTCGTCCCCCAGATTGCCCAACACGCGGCTGGCGTTGGCCAGCTGGGGGCAGCGCAGGTAGACCTCGTTGTAGCAGTTCATGCGCACGAACTCGAAGACCTGCTGCCCGCCGGAGACGAAGCTGGGGCCCAGCATGTGATCGATGCTGAAGGGCTTGCTCGGAGAGGCGCCCGGCGAGGTGGGGTAGTCCACAACGTTAGGGAACTGCTGCTGCAGCTCCAGATCGTTCAGAATGAGGCGGTTGCCGTCGTAGGCTACGCTGAGGCTGTTCGTGGTCTCGCTGTAGGTAGCAGTAGCTAAGTTGGAGCTGATCCAGGCGGCCAGCCGGGAGCCCGTGTAGGCGCCCTCCGGAAGGAGCGCCCAATTCAGCGTGCCGAGCGCGGCGTCCACCCAGTAGAGGTAGCGACCGCGATCAGTCGACAAAAAGCTGTCCGCGATTCTGATCTTGTAGACAGCCAGCCTGGCGTCGCTCTGCAGGTGCAGGGACTCTCCCAGGTCTACCCCGAAGTCGCTGTCCGAGCCGGCTACCCTCTTGCGGCTGTCCACGTAGATCGTTGTCATCCTTCTTTTCCATAGGAGGCCACCTGTTCGACGGATGATGGGCGACTGGACTGCTGCGACGGAGGTGCAGCACTGAGCGCCTGAGGCGCAGGAGATATTCTCGCACCTCGCATTGATGAGCGTAGAGCTAGCGAACAGCTTCTGGCCCAGGAAGCTGAGCGCCGCTCCCATCGGCTTCTTTTTCCAGTGCGAAACGCTCTTCGAAGCGCAAGTAGAACATCTCATTCTTTGGCTTGAGGTAGTACACGAAGAGGAAGCTGTAGGGGTCCCGAGTCGCTGCTCGTAGATCCTGCGCAGCTTGTCCTTCGGCAGCAGGGCGCTCAGCTCTTCGATGACGGCCTCCAGCTCGTGCTGGTTGCGCAGCCTCCAGCAGCAGAGGAATTGCTGATTGACCCGCACGGCTGCGCTGATTAGTCTCAGCTTCTGGGAGCTCACCCAAGTGCTGATCTGCATATGGCGGCCCCTGATGAAGAGTGTATCCAGGGCGCCGTTTGGTTTATGCAATTGCGGCATGTCCGCTAGGTCGTCCAGGATGATCAGCAACTGATACAGCTTCTTCATCTCCAACTTCTTGGATGTCTCGGTGATCTTGCGCTGCCTCTGGATGATGCCCCGCAGCGCCGCCTCGTCCCAGTCCTCCCAGTAGGCTTGCTCTTTCTCCGTGTTCACGCCCAGGTCCTGCTCAATGTACTTTTTGACGGGGATCCAGCCATCGTCGATGTTCACACTGGGACTGAATATGTAGATTTTCTCAAATACGCCTCGATACTGCTCCAGGATGAGGCTGATCAGCGCCACGGTTTTGCCGGACTTGCTGGGCCCGAGGAAGATACCTGTGCAAGGGACCAGGGGCACCACGGGGTCCGAGGATTGTTTGCTGCTGTATTCTGGCGCGGGGAATACCTTGATCTTCCCCATGACGTTCCTTTGCGTTACTTGTCAAATTCGTTGCCAGCGGTGCGTTCATCCTGCTGGCCTCCGGTGGTCTCTGCCGCGGCGGGCGGGCTGGCGCCTGTGGGTTTTAAACAACTCACAGCTACACAGCTGCCTCTATTCTGGCGCGTTCATTTGCGTCGCCGCTTGCCGTGGTGTGTAAGAAAACACCAAGAGTGTTCAGCGATGGCACCTGTGCGCCGGCCTGTGAAGAAGTGTCCGCACGGGCGACAGCGGGCTCTGTGCCGCGAGTGCGGCGGGTCGTCCTTCTGCGAGCATGGGCGACTGCGACACCGGTGCCGCGACTGCGGCGGCGCGGCGGTCTGCGAGCATGGGCGACTGCGGCACCGGTGCCGCGAGTGCGGCGGCTCGTCCTTATGCGAGCATGGGCGGCGGCGGCACGAGTGCCGCGAGTGCGGTGGCGTGTCGGTCTGCGAGCACGGGCGGCGGCGGTATCAGTGCCGCGACTGCTGCGGAGCGTACTTCTGCCCGCATGGGCGACAGCGGTATCGGTGCAGCGACTGCGGCGGCGCGGCAGTCTGTCAGCACAGGCGACAGCGGACGCACTGCCGCGACTGCGGCAATTTTGTGTGTCAAATCCAGGGCTGTCCTCGGCACGATCTCCCGTTTTCCGCGGCGCGGGGCCTGCTGCGACATATGCGAACGATGCACGGCGACAACCCGCGCTCGGTGACCAAGAGCAAGGAGCTTGAGGTGCACCAAGCACTCCGCGACGCGCAGATCGCCTTTGAGTACCAGCACCACCTGCCCGTCCGCGGCTGCGGGTTGGAGTCGGAGACGGCCCACGCCTTCGCGGACTTTGCTCTGCCGACCCCGTGGGGCTACGTCCTGCTGGAGGTTGACGAGGAACAGCATAAGGCTTACGACCCCAGCTGCGACGTGCGCAGGGACTTTGACATGGCCGCCAGCGTGGCGCTTGGCAGCGGCCACAAGCTGCTGGTGCTGCGCTACAACCCGGACGCCTTCAAGATCGCCGGCATGACGCGGCGGACCACCAAGAAGGAGCGCCACGCACAGCTGATCCGCCTGCTGGGAGAGCTGTTGGCGCGCGAGCCGGAGGCGCCTTTCACCCGCCTCTTTCTCTTCTACGACCGGGCCGCGGAGAACAACGCACTGCCCTGCGTGGCGGAGCACTGGTCCGAGCCCGTGCGCGCCGTGTCCCGCTGCGCATGATAGTCCCCCAGAGACTAAAAGGCTGGCATGCAACTGAAGTACATGGGCAGTAAATCCTGGTTAGCTCCTCACGTGGACCGGCTGCTGGGGGACGTCGCCGTGCTTCACTCTCCCTTCTTCGGCTCTGGAAAGGTGGAGTACTACCTCGCAACCCGGCGTCCGGCCCTGGAGGTGCGTGGTGTCGACGCCTTCGAGCCCGTCGCAACCCTGCACCGCTGCTACTTAAGGCGAGACCCGGTCTTTCTGCGCTCCTTGCTGCGCCTGGTGGCACGCAAGATAGACAGGCGCTTCTACTTCAGTCGCCTCCTGCCAGGCACTCAGAGAGGCCGCGCCGGGCGCCGGGCCGCCTGCTCGTACGTCCTGCTGCGCAACAGCTTCTCGGGAAAGTGGGGCTCCTTCGCACAGCAGCTGCCACTGGCGCTGAGCAGCGTGCGGCGTCTGCAACGGCCTCCCACAAACGTGACCGTGCGATGCCAGGACGCGCTGGCCCATCTACGCGCTCTGCCCAGCCAAGCGCCGCGGCATTGTATCTACGCCGATCCTCCCTACATCTTCCCAGGCCGCAGCATGAACTACTATGGCACGAGGAGGCGGGGGCATGACCTGCTCTTCGCAAGCGGCCTGCCCTTCCTCGTAAGCATAAACGACGTGCCTGAAGCCTGGGAGCTCTACAGCAGGGCCGGCTCCATCACAAGGCTGTGCTCGGGCAAGAACGGCTCCAAGCCAGAGCTGCTGGGAGCGCATCAGGGCAATCCTGTGTGTGCCACAGGAATGGCAGGGGCAATCCTGTGTGTGCCGCAGGATTGAGGCAGCAATCCTGTGGCCAACACAGGATTGCCAGGGCCGCACCAGGCCCGCACCAGGCCCGCACGTTGGCGTGGAATTTGTAACGGGGCATGTGTGTTTTTTTTAACACACTTCGAAGACTTTGCTGAAGGAGCTCAAACGGTGAGCTTCTTTAAATTCGCTGCACCAGGCCCCAATCCGACTTCGGTGTGGAGCGAGGTCGGATTTCCGACTTCGCTTTTCCAAGCCTTTTTGAGCACTTTTCCAGGCCCACCGCAGAGCGAAGCCGGACCGAAACCGCGGAGCTGGTTTCGCTTTTCCAAGCCTTTTGCGC